>LXFE01000262.1:0-15811 GCA_001929475.1 Neolecta irregularis DAH-3 | reverse complement strand
CAACAAAGAACTAACCACAACAGCAAATCTGATACTGCCACTGCTTGATCTGAACAGAAGAACCAAGATCAAGCAGGTAAGTCAAACTTCTGTGCCCGAACACGGAGGTAGGTGAAATTGGTAATCTCCGGGTCTGCGGCAACACTCACGTTTACCCGAATTGGCACTGTCCCAGCAATGTCCCACTACCACAAATGGGCAGGACAGAGCTAGTACTATGGATAGCATAGTGATTTGAGTGTTCATGTTTGATTATTTGAAGTGAAATGAAAGGACAATTTCAGTCCTTTTTATAACCTTTTGAGGTGCTGCAATAGCTGGAATGACTGCGTCGCCCGTCATTTTTCATCCGGATTTGGGCGCAGGAATCCGGATTTGGGCGCAGGAATCCGGATTTGGACGCAGGAATCCGGATTTGGGGCAGGAATCCGGATTTGATAAATAGTATATAAATAGTATTATCCTATTAAGTTGACCCAGTATTTGGGATAGACCATGAGTCATGCCAAGAAAAAAGCCCATCCTGGCCCATGGGCCAGTCCAGGAAAAAGCCCATGGGCTTTGGCCCATCCCCAACACTGAGCAGAAATCAATTATAAATGAGCTCCAGGATATGAGGTCAAGGAAAAGGGTATCAATTGATGCAAATAGCTGATTTGCCAATATTTGAAAATATTCAACAGGCGATTAATGAAGCAACTCAACAAAGGGCAAAATTCGTAGCTAGAGCACCAGAATTAGAAGCTAAAAAAACAGCAAAGGCATGGAAAGAGCTAGTATTGATAGCTACATGATTGAATGGCAGCTAAACTCTGAATAGAACGTTGGGGAGACGAATATATGTGACGCGAAAATATTTTTTCGGTGGCCGGTTTGGGGCGGTGACCGTTTCATCGCCGTTGAGCTTAGGGAAAACCTGATGAAAATGTGTGGAGTACGGTGTATCCAACCTCTATTATGATATTACTATCAAGTCTACAAAGTCCAAGTAAGCAAGTCTACCCTTTTAGACTTGCTTACTTGCTAATTTTGGACCTCCAGACTTGCTAGACTTATTTAATAGCTGACCATGCGTGCGGGATTGCAGCTATGTAAATTGATAATTCATGCCACCGCCGGGCGCGGTTGGCCATACTTTTCGTGTTCCCACACTATAGCACACTAAACAGCAAATTATCGGAGTGACGACAAGTGACTTTCTTTTCATGCCCTTCTTCAGAGCTTGGCGACTTCAGTTAGTTAGACGGCTAAGCGTGCGCATCATATCGATAAAAATTCAAGTGGCTATCAGACTTGGAGATATAGAATTATGGTCCTTCTAAGAATATAAACATAAGCAGTATCAAATATTTACCATCGGAGAATGATTTCTCTAACAGAAAAGGCTCCCTGTTAGGTTTACGAACACTACTGACTGACGCTGGCAATAGAAAGAATGACATAGAGGCGATTGAAGTTCAAGCGTAAGGTTGTCATTTGAAACACCGTCTTGTCCATCAGGGCGCTGTTATATAGTAGAAGGTTTTCAGTAGGGCTTGTTGATCTGAGAGACAACCCCGTATGAATAAGAAGAAAATCGAAGGGAAACAAGACAAGCTGCGTTAAAACACAATAAAATTTCTTTTTAGATTGATATCTACTCCCAGTCGCCCGTAGCAGTAGCACCCTGGGCAGCCCAGTCACTGGTCTCTCCAGCTCCAGCAGCTGTGTTGGCTTCTGCAGCCCAATCTCCTTCTGCATCCCAGGACTGTCCTGCAGGAACAGCAGCATTTCCTTGTTGTTCCCAATCCCCTTCAGTTGGATAGGTAGCATTCTCTTCGATAGCCTTGGTCTCTTCAGCAGTGGTCTCGGCTTCTTCGGGATCTCGGTAGAAGTACATGTCTGGAGTCAGGGCAATCTAAGACAAAACAAAAGCATACCAACCATGACAGGCCATTGTGCGGTTCGATTGGGAATAACTCCCCTTAATCTCAAGACTTCACGAGCCAGCATCCACCAGATCAAACCAATCGAGTGTCGTGATTTGTTGTTAGTAGGGATAGCGACATCAACATATTGAATCGGCGAGTCGGTATCAACAAGTGCTATAACTGGGATATTGACATAACTGGCCTCTTTGATAGCCTGAGCATCCGTTCGGGGATCTGTGACAATAACCAATCGAGGTTCTTTGAAAGATCGAGTTATATAGTTAGTGAAGCTTCCCGGAGTGAATCGCGAGGATATAGCTTGCGACCCAGTGTGAGAAGCGAATTTTAAAACCGCCCGTTGTCCATATGGTCGAGCGCTCACTGCGCAAACGTCGGATGAGTTATCAATGGTTGCAATAATTCTGGCTGCGAGGAGGATCTTTTGGTAGGTTTTATTAAGATTGATTATAAAAACACCATCTTGTCTTCTTTTGTAGACGTACGCCGAGTTTCGAGTCTTTTTGAATATTAGCGATCACTGAATAATTACTAAATAATTCTAAAATACCTCGAGATTTTTGGCGCCGATATGACAGTTCGCGGCGAGGAGCATCTGAATATCTTCCTGTGATGCTTAATCTATCAGATATTATGTCTGGAAGCGAAAGCGTACCATTAAAGATGGAAGGGAGTTTCGACGAGGCCATAATGGGTGAGGAAGTACGACGATAACTGGCACGGGAGTTTCGGTGGAGTTTTTGCAAGTCACAATGCATTCAATACGATGGTTGCTAATTAATATTAACAAAAGAATTAGCAGCACGCCTTGACTTCAGCATAACACCTTGAGCCGGTATTTGGAGGCTTTTTTATATAACTGGGCTATTTTTCTGTATCAATGACTTCGATATTTCAAGATTCAGTAACAATATAAGTTCATATGTGTAATTTTTAATCCTCGAAGCCCCTGATAGTTTATTTCCTGCTATGGGTTTTTAATGTGAAGGTTAACCTATTTCATAACTATGAGGTAGACTGTAAAAACGGATCCTATTATCCGGACACTAGGGTCTCGTGTGACGATAGGCAATTATGAACCAAGCGTACTGAGCCTAGACCAGCCACTATAAAGGTGAGCTGGTATTGTCCTCTATATATAAGCCTGTGATATTACTTGCTCATGCTTGCATCTCCATCCATGGGTTTAGCTCCATTTCGATGGTTAACCTATGTTTACATAGATTCCCGCCAAACTTTCCCCCAGTTGATAAAATCAAAGAATAAATTACCTCGAATCTTACTTTTCCGATTCAACATCCATTTACTGATTGAAGTTGCATATACTTTAACAACCTCCTGGACGTTTTGTTTATCTTGAATGACAAGAATCTTGACGACCATCAAGCTGACAGCAGAAGCTACATTGGTTATTAGAGGATTCTTGGACTTTGAAGCTTCATCGTGTATTAATTTAATCAACTCAAGACTTGTTTCCACATTGACATCATTTGGTAAATCCTTTGTTTTTGAGAGACTCCTTAAAACTGTAACTGATTTCTCTCTAATTTGATCAGAGCCGGTGGATCTTGATAATCTCAAAAGCGGTAGGATTATGGTTAGAACAATCTTGTTTTTATTCTGACCGCGGACTAAGAGATCCAAGAGATCCAGCACTCGATTCTTAAAATGTACCAAGTTTTCTCTTGCTTTTTCATTAACTTGTTTCTTCGATTTCTCGGCTTTCCGCTGCTTAAAGATGTTTATTAACTGGGAATCGAGAGCAAGCATCTCCTCATCGTTCATCAACTCTTCTGACTCGTTTCCGTCACACATCGCATGATCTTGAAGGGCTGCAGCTAATGCTGATTGAAGTCCGATGTCTTCATCCGATGAATTGACGTTGTATTCGTCATCTGTATCATCTGAGCCCTGCTCTTTCGTAGAACCCGATTCTTGTTCATCCTCAGCTTCATAGATATACATTTCATCGTCAAGTTTATCATCATCGTGATCGTAAATCTCTTGAGATCCAGCATTTGTTTCCCTGGTTTCGAGGACCTTCCATATCAGCATTTAGCAACTGAAAGGCATGCATTAAATAAAAGCAGAAGACTCTTATCCGTAAGCCTTGCCAAGAAGGCATTAAACATTCTTTCAGCAAGTTTCCGAAGAATTGCAGAATTCTTCGACAGGAAACTTAATAGAATATCTACGAGAACTTCTATCGCCGGCGGTCCATCACCGGAGTTCCTCTCGAACAACCTTTTGTAGCAGTCTTGAAGTTCCTGGAAACCAATTAACAGGAATAAAAAGAAGGTAGATACAGCAATAACCTCAACGGCTTCGGCGTCACCGCTGTAGATTTGTAATAGTGTAAAAGATAAAAGGCTCTCAAAGGCGTCTAACTCTTCCTTGGTATCATCTTCTAAGCAGGATTTCTGCGGTAATCAGAACAAAATACAGCCTGAAGTATACCTTCTTTCGTATTTTCTTCAACAAACGAATGACCTTTTTTTCTCTCTGCACAATATCTTCGCTCAGCTCGATGATCATCTCAGTCTCATATTTTTCAATTATTAGAATCACATTATAAGCCCATTTCCCCTCAAGGAATGATAAAGAACTCAATAAGCGACTCTGGAACATCGAACGAATTGATTCGTGGGTCTCAGGTTTAGAGGGGAACGGAAAATATGCAATTTCAACCAACAAGGAAAGGATCTTTTGGATTGACGGCTCCTCTCTTTTGGTATTGCGAATGAGGAGCAACAAATGATCTGCTATCCATTGTCTTCTAGAGTTAACAGTTTTGGGGCTCTCTAATTCTTCGCAGTCAATTGCCATCATCCGAAACAAATCAACGGTTTTAATGACCGCGATCTCATCTAGAGTTTTTAATAGACCCTCAACGGTTTTTGTTTTCGTTATTGTATCAAAGTTGATAGTTTCCGACAACAAAATTTTGAGAATCGAATATGAAATTTCAGGTCTCTTTTCAGCGGCTGAGACGATGGCGCTCGAAGCCTTTTTGGCAGCTTTGTAGTTATATCGCTCCGAATCACCAAGTTGGTTTATCATGCACCGAAGGAAGTTTTGAGAAAATATAGATGATATTTGAGAAGTTGACACAATCCGCAGTGCTCGTTCAAACAATTGGAACCCCCAGTACTTTCGCTCTGGAGATGAGGAGGCCGAGAAAAGTCCTTCTAATACTATAGATCGGAGTAAAAGAGACGCATACCATCAACAACAGTCTTCCAGAAGTCTGCAAACGGGCATACTTTATCTGAATTTGACGCGTATTTGTCCATGATGAGATCCCAGACAAAATGAATACGAGCTTTCCAAATCTCTGATGGCGCTTTTTCTTTTTCGGATGATGACGACTGACGGAGGACTTTTGATAACAAAGATAGTGAAGAAAGGTGTAGTGGACATCCGTGCCTCCACACCAAACAAGGTAACTTGGGATGATTCTATACCGTCAGGTGGATACGATTATACGAAGAGTATACAGGCAATGAAGACGCAGTCAGAATAATGGCAACACCGTCACTTGTCTTGGCAAGGTTTGTTTCGTGGATCTTTGAGAGAATACTGGAGGTATGGGCCGGATATCTTAAAATGACTTCGCATAATATTTTTGCGCAGGATTCCCGAAGCCAAGATTTACTTTGAGCAAGTACGAGTAGCAGATTAATCACCGATTGGAAATCTTCATCAGTTACCGATTCGCGGGATAGCACCCTCGATTTCAGCAGAGCCTCAACTCCGAAGATACGAGCAAAGTAAAAATCTCGCTCTTCCTAAGATTTAAAATAGAGTTTTTAATAAGGAACCTCGTACTGCGCCGTTAATATTTCCAGAAGGTGCCGTATGTTTTTCTAACAAAGAAAGGAGGTCCTTTACATCAATGTTGGTCAAGACACTTAACAACTATTGCTCAGCATGATATTCATGAATTGCATCGCACCTCCGTCAAAGCAACTCCGAATCCTAGCCTCGCGCTTTTCCGCCGACTAGCAAGTCCTTTGAATAACCTTCCTATCGCATATTCCATCTCCTCAGTTGACGATTCTTTTAAACTCGAAATTAATTTTTCGGCAGCAGACAATCGCGCAGCTGGATCGTTGTCTGCAAGCTTTCCATAAAGATCAGTTGTTGGCATCATTGAGAAGATTTCGATAAGTACTGAAAATATTTCTCAGGTCAAGTTAAGATTTCGCGAACCGCTCCCGGAATATTCCGACTTCAAAAGTCCACTCCTTAGCGCCTCAAAAATAATCTATCATTTGATACAAATTCCAAGTCATAGGAAGGAACAAAACTTTAGCTGCGGATGTCTCGCGGTGGTCGAGCTGGATTTCGCGGAGGACGGGGGGGAGGGCCTCAGCTTTCTTTCGAAGATCGCGATCTAAAGCCTAAAACTGATCCAATGGAATTATATCCAGTACTTATCCAATTTCTACGTAGTGAGCCTAATTGTAGGAAGCCAATATACCTCTTCAGGCATCATTATCACCTGTCGAAAGACTTCAGAATCGTTTGCAGAAGGAAATTGTGGCCGAGATTCAGAGTATTTTCAGACCACCACAAACAGCTGTTGATATCAAAAATGACGGTAAACACAAAGGTGTGCTTTGTTTGACATGTAGCAGGGATCCAGAGATACTCCGATCGTCATTTGGCGAGGTATAAAATATGGAGTCTTAAAGAATTGCCACTAGGTGCATATTTGCCCATGATAGAAAACTGAATGCATCAGACGAAAGATACTTCCCAGAAGAACTGCATTCGGTATTTGTGTCCTCTAAAAAGCGTGTCATCAAAAAATCTAGAACAATCGATATTCAAACTTTCCTTGATCTTACCGTTCAAGAGACGGAGGAAAATAACGTCGAGATAGCTGAAGGGGAAGGGGCAGAAGAAGAAGAAGAAGCCAATGCAGATCAAGATGAGGAGTTTGGGGCGGATGAGGAAAATGATTATGGTGATAACTATTTCGATAATGGCGAAGGGGATGATGATTTTGGAGATGATGGAGGTGGTGATGATTATTGCGATTAATTCAAACGGCTTGTTACTTAATTGAAGCTATCTTATAGCCGATGGCTTCATTTCAATGTCTCATTCTGGGCATTGTTCTTGGAATTTGCGAACCTGTTCATCGCACAAGAATAATTGCAGACTCTATATAACGGGGGTTTTCGTATCGAAGAAATATCTATTGTAAATTGTCTTCAAGCATCATACTAGCGTTCCCTGTGGTATGAGGTTCAAGATTTCTGATGTTCGCTCTTTGTTGCTTTAGCCTAACAAGTGTTGGTTATTCTTGTGACCTTGCGATTTCTTTTCTAAAAGCAGGAATCCGTTTAAATTGGAGCCTATAAATCCCGAATCCTCTTCTTTTGGACTTAGTGTGAGAAATTGCAAGTACTATATATATATTAAAAGAGGGAGGGCTAGGTTTAGCCTACGAACTATAAGATGTCCAAATTTCCTATGAGCAAAAGCAGTCCATTGTAATAAACTAGACCCTCGGACACTCATCCAAGGAGGGGAGGGGTTAGAGTCGCGTTCTTCACTATTCGTTACCTTCTCGACGGATTCGTGTTGTGTCATTCATTAATCTGTGTCCTAGTCTTGGTATCCCAACAAATCCAAGCCAGATTCAGGCTCGACCAATGAAAAATATGCTGTGTGTTAGAGACCCCAGATCCAAGTTCTTGAGATGTACCTGTTACTCTTTGTTGAGCAGATTCACATTGAAGTGAACGTCACTTGTTTTACTGCCATTATTTGTACCCTTGATGAATTAATAGATGATCATTCGATTTCGTGTGACTGTCCGATGAGATCCATGCCAAACCGACTAGAACTGGGTTAGTGCGCTTGGGATTGTAAGAATTGCAAAAATTCTCGAGAACGCTAAATAGTAGCTTCAAGTCGGTAGCAAATATTCTAAATATATTCCCATACACCCTGGAATGATGAAAAAAGTGAGTATATTTAATGGTAAGATTTTTCCGCCCAAGCCCCTTCAAACCTAGCGGGAATATATTCTCAAGTCGCTACGCAGAATTAATCAGAGAAATATAGCATAATATTTCAGAGAGGTTGGCTGCATAGCCACTTTGCCAAAAATCTGTAGAGTTTTGCTCCGTACTTGGTGTGTTAAACAGTTGCAAAATCTGAGAACGATATTGGGTCTGGCAACAAATCGTAGATCTACAGCTGTCTTCGGGAATGGGGCGAGAACTACTACTAGGCAATAATTTTTTTTGGCTGGGAATATGCATTTAAGGCTGAATTATAGTCTCTATACGCAGAGTCTTGTTTAAAAGCGTGCGAAGACGCATCCCTGCCATGCGGTTACAATCTATTGCTTGATCAGTCTCCATACCGCAAATTCCCCCAAGCTAATTGAGATCGTCAGACAAGCAAATCCCAAAGTTTTTATCCTCTGCATAAAAGATACGACAAAAACGAGGTCGTGCGGTGCCTGCCAAATACAGCGAGACAATTTCCTAATTGAGGCGTAAATTCCTGGAAGTCCTGGCCAAATGGGCGACGACACCAACAGGCTGCGACTGCCGCCTCTGCTTCAGTGTCTCGACAAAAGATCGGTCATGCTGACCCAGCAAAACGATCGCGAGTTCCACCCGCGCGCTACTGTAAACCTTCCTCCTCCATCTGCGCTGGCCGCAAATTATACCGTAGACCGGGAACGGGAAATGTCGCTACGGGACATTCTTGAACGATGGAAGGGAAGCGACGAGACTCTGCGCGCGATTGTGCAATGCCGAATCGAAGAGGGTATGTCTGGGAACTTATTCCTGTTAACTTGTAGAGAAAACACGGCAGGAGCATCTCAAGTTGGAAATGAGAAAATCAGATGTGGATTTTATCAAAGAGTTGATACGAGGCGGTGTCGATCCAAAGTCCATCCCTGGGCTGCTTTGCTCGATCCCTGCTCGGGGCTCTGTGGATCCCATAGAGAAGAGCGTCATAGGACTAGGCATTCCGCCGGCTTATCCACCCAGTTCATACCATACTCAGTCCAACATTCAACATCTTCCAGATACACCTACAGGCCGCTCCTTGCCGCGTCTTAATACCTCGAATCTTGTAGCTCCATCTCAGCAGCAACACGCCAATTCTGCCCCGCCAACAGTTCTTCCAAACTCGCCACCCCCGAACCTCTATTTCCACCACTGGAGACCGCCCCTGCAAAACGGAAATTCGACGTCAGCAATCCCACCAAACGCCATCCCGGCTAGCCCAACTACTTTTCGCTTCTACCAAGCACCCTCAGGTTCTCCTTCCCATTCGCCGAAACCGAAAAAGAAGTCTCCGGGTCCAGGTCCAGCTAGAAGACTGTCCCAACATGCACGTCGTCGAAGTGAAGCAGCTTTATCGCCCTATTCCCGTATTCCGGACAGGGAAAGCGTTATGAGGAGTTTGCGCGATAAGACCACTACAGTAGAGGATCTGGAGCCTCACAATTCAGTCACCACACAGAGCATTCCTGCTGGGAGATGAGCGTTGTTTTGTGTTTTCTTGATTTGTGTTAGTATCTTTTTTAAGGTCCAGGAGCTTCTTTATTTGTATTTCACTGTATCAATGATATTTCAGTTCAAGTTATTTAAAAACTTTTGTAGTGTTTGGCTATTTCTTGCTATAAATGGGATTAATCTGAAACAATAAACATATTATGCCAAATAGGTATGATAAACACGCATAAGATCTCGTATGACCTCGGTATTTAGACAAATCTATCTTGGGAAAGCTGAAGGTTAATATGAGTAACAAATGCTTTTAAACTTTGACAAAGGATCATGCTAAATCATGCTCAAACAAAACACGTCAACAATCACTTCATGTTTAAACGGTCTAGCCATCACAAACCAGAAAAGCTCCGCAGCCCTCTGTTCCCTCTTCTCTAAATACCAAGATACCTTTAGTTAAATAGGAAAACTCGAGATACAGAAAATCCAAACAAGAATAATGTCAAGAAACTATGAGGACCAAAAGGATTTCGTCGCTCAGGAGAGCACTGAAACCGTACTGATGACCTAGCCATAGATCCGGTATACACCGTATTCGTCATACAAATTCCCTTGTTTTCTCGTGTTTCACGACGCAGTCTTGACCACGGTCTTTCAACCAACCGGGAGTTTCAAAGAGTATGACAGGAATAACGTTATAAACATGCTCCAGCAGTGGGTATTTCTTTGCGAATTTCATGCGCAAAAACATCCCATTGAGAGAGCGACGTTTTGGACCAATGAAAGTTGCAAAACGCAATCATATTTGCTCGATTATAAAAACCGCAAATACTGAGGAAAGATTCCCTTTGTGTATAGGGAAAAATCTTTCAAAACTTGACCTAATCGTTATAGAAAAGACAGGGCCTTTGAATGATATTTTAAATTTCTTAGTGGTGTTTCCTGTAACTGGCTCATTCAATAACGTGACCTTTTAGAGTGACTACTGTCATCAATGATAAACTGGTGGCTGAAATGTCCATTACCATCGAATCATCCTCATTTACTTTCTATCCTGCCGTAAAAGCTCTTGTAGCCAAATTATCCGAACCCTCAGATTCCAGAGATATCTCGTCTGAAGTAAAGTTCCTTTAAAAACCACCATCTTCACTGAGCCAGGCCGTTCAATTTCGGACATTAATCGATAATGCTCGGGCTATATCGAAGAGTTTGCCAGGACGCCAACTTAGCATAGCTGATCAAGGCGTTGTTATTCAGAAGCTGGAGGATCGGCTTAGGAAAAAACGGTATGAAAGCAAAACAAGGCAAGTCTAACTATATGAAGCGAACTGCTTCGTCGCTTTACTTCCAGCGCCGTTCTCAAAAGTACAAAGATAGAAAATTCTCATCCGATGTGATGCGGACAGAGTCTGGGCCCGCCTTTTAGACCATATCACTCACTAGAGAATCTTGTATTACTGGCCTACTTGGAGGCTTTCTATTTGCTTGAATCAACGCACTTACTGTTCCAAACCGATAATAATATTTCCAAGTCTTACAGTCTAAAATGCCAAGAAAACCCTTACAACAATGACCAAACTAGCATTTCTCATAAAATAAAAGATATACTCCTTTCGAAGCCTTTAGCACTTCTTCTTTGCCTGCATATCGAACACTGGTATCACTAGCATACACCCATTCTCTAGTTTCATGACCTGGCTCTTCTCCCTCTCCTATTTCACCTTCATCCAAGACTTTTCGAGTCAGCATATACGAGACATAGCTGCTATGTTAGAATACCGCAAAAGCAAGGGAATATACTGGCCCGATGACAAGTTTCCCATATGAACAACAACACCAACTAGCTTGTATTCTGCCCCACCTTTTACATTTAATACGTAGGGACTTATATCAAGCGTTTCCGAGAAATTCACGGCATCGCTGATTTTCCTAAACGATCGGGTGGAATGCTCAAAACGCTTCAGATGAACAATAAACACGAGCGGTAGGGAAGATAAAAGAAATCGTTTATAAGCTTTTCTTGGTACTGTTTTTGGTTGTTCTTGATTGGACTGGGTAGATGGAATGGTACCAGTGGAGTCTTGCTCAGATAAAGGTTTTGATGGGAGCATTTCCCTCTGCCGCAGGTGATCTGGATCCATCTCGGCAGATATTGAATACTTCATTTCATTATCTGATGGCTGATAATCGCTCTCTGACTCGGGATCTGTTTCGGAACGGGCAATCTCGGACAATTGTTGTGTTATCCTAGGACTTTTCATTTCGACATCCTTGGGTTCTTTTTCTTCAACAGTGGTGTCTGTTTCCTCGAGCGATCCTGGTTTTTCTTTTGATAATGAAATTTTTCCGCATTCTTCACATGCAAACATGTTTTCACCGTCCAGAGTCTCTACGGCAAAGAAATTCTTTAGGCATTCTTCTACTCCGATCTTTCCAGCATCGCCTTTCTCCTCGAGAAGATTTTTAATGAATTCAGACCGTTCTTCGGATATTGGTTTAAGTGCTACGGGTTCAGAGTCGACAGAGACCCGTGGGGACCGTTCTGAATCTGACTGTACGGGAGTTGAGGTTCGAGATCGAAAGGCACGAGTTGAGGAGACAAATAAGCGGAGTTTATCTCGCTATCTATGAGAATATATAGCCTCAAAAAATACCTTTCGAGATAAGACGTTGGCTGAGGGAACGTGAATTGGGAGTGATAGTTCTCCAAAATCTTCATAGCTCGTGGAAACCTTTCTTTAGAGGTCAAATTTAAAGGAGAGCGATACCGATTTGCATTCATCGCAAACTACTATACTGGCTAACTGTCCGTAAAATATTTCTTCGAGCCAACTTCTAATTCTCCCAACGTTTCCCTGGTCAGCGATGTCGTCCGCATTCGTTATTGTTCGTCGACGTTTTAAGCGACTCCTTTTTACTGAGGAATCTTGTTTGGGCGCGTTTTCTTCAGACAATGCTTCCAATAGATGGCGGAGTAATTCTTGTGCATCTTGCTGATCGTTGACATGAAACCCTGGAATTCGTTGTGCAATTCGCGAGAGAAGTGGTTGGGGGCGAATTGATTCTGGGAATTTCGAAGTGTAAATTATTCGGAGAAGGGAGGTGAATGCAGAGGTTACTGGTGAGGCGAACGAGATTTGGGGTGGGGAGGAAAGAGATATAAATTGATTTCGGGATATGAAATCGTGTAGTGGTGCACATACAGCGAGAACTTGAATCGTCTTCTCGTGAGATTTTGGTTATAGATAAAGAGTGTACCGAGTTAAAGTAACAGGTATTTCCCAAATTTTCCAATCCTGGTGTGATTACTTTTACACGGTTTTTTTTGTCTTTGTTTTCATTTTCTGGGTAAATTTCAAGTATATCCTGTTTAGCATTTTTGCGGAATTGTTTATCGACAGCACTTTTCACTTCGTAGAGAGATCGATTGCGAGTGTTTGATGGGACTACCCAGCCATCACATTCGTAACACCCTATAAATTAGCCTGGTTTTGAGATTGGGACGCTACAAGCAGCTCCCTGATCGATACTGAAAACTATTGCATGTTTTTCAGCATTGTAATGATCTTCTGCGTGACCTGCAGAGACTCGTCCACACAAAGTTAATCCACAGGTGATACACACCCAAATTTCTTTTTCCTCGGAATCGTGACAACTCTATTAGATCAACACTTTTACTTTGCAAGATGGAAACCGACCCCACATTTCTCCACCACACCCTTCTTGAATGCTCTCTTCATACTTGGAACACGCACCGCTCTCTTGAGATGAGTGCATTTACGAATTGGGTCCTCGGAAGTACTAGGGTCTGCTTGGGAATCTGAAACGACAACATCCTGAGGACCAAGTAATTGAACAGGCTCTTGTGACATGCATTCAACGGTAGCGTACGGTAGAAGATGTTTGATCACCGTCATAGATGGCGGAGACCTTGTCTAGAAGTGGCGTGATCCGTGTCTGGTGGTGAGTTTGATCCCCAGCCCTTACATCAGCTGGATACAAGATCCAGATCCAACTGGGAACTTCTTTTTGGCCTTTGATATGGCAAGAGGCGTGGGTCTTTTACTTTAGCTAGCGATCATCCATACCTCTATATAATACTCTTAAATTTTGCCGACTTGGAGCGTGAAGCATGAAATATGGAACGTTAATTTTGCAACTTGGAACATTGAGCTTGGAACTTGAACGTTAGTCTTGAAATTTGGAACGCCGGCTTGGTTTGAACCATATTGCAGTCAAGATCTACGCTTATTCGACTAAATGGACAGAGCAATACATATACTCGAGTCTCCAATCGCTGATTCGATATTTAGACTACAAACTCCTGATCGAGATTTATCGAATGCCTTGGAGTCATATTTATAAGATATATATGGAGTAGATAAGGATTGAAATGTTTGTGAATTGTGATCACTAGAGAATGATTGGCTGATACTATAAGATATTAGAATAGCAACTAGAAATGTTGAGGCAAATATGCTTACAAGTAGAGTAAATTTAGAGTTTATTTGTCACTGGCAATGTTGATTAGATTTAGGTTTAACTGTTATTTCAATTCTGGTAGATGTAGAATTCGAACTGATGAGGTATAGAAATTACTAGTATTTGATCAAAGGACTTTTTTACAAAGTCGTAAACTAGTCTGTTTCTTCTCCGTCTTCGGATCTTTTGTCGTCACCGTCATTGTCGCTCGAGTCTTCTTGTTCGTCTCCGTCTCCGTCTTGGTCGTCTCCGTCTCCGTCTTGGTCGTCTCCGTCGTCTTCTTGGTCGTCTCCGTCTTCTTCTTGGTCGCTTCCGTCTTCTTCCTCCTCTTCTACTTCGGATGGAGGATCATGGTTCAGTCCATTAGTAAGGACTTTAGATTTATCATCTTTACTGCTGTCCTCTCCAGTGTCTTCAGGGGCACTAGGCGTCGAGGGGGTCTGAATGATAGTGGCTGAGGGCAATCCCTTCTTGCTGGACTCTTCTTTGTTCAGTAGACCCATGTTCCATAATTTTGAGTATACTTGTTTCCTGACAAGCCCGTTAGCTCTAGCGAGAATAGGGGGAAGCACCGTTCTCTGGCGGGGTTGAAGTGCTTGCCGATGGCAGTGTAGTTTTCGCCGAGGGCAGCGTAGAGCGAGGTTAATTTTTCTACATCTTCTTTGGGCCAAGTATTTCCGGTGCGCTTTGTTCGCTTTGGGGGAGGCGGGGAGCTGGGGTCTGGGGGGCGTTTTCTGGAGGAGGGGAGATGGGCATTGAGGAGGCGGGCAAAGTCTGCGAGATATCTGGAAGCGAGAGTCAGAGCCTGTGCCTGCAGCTGCGGCGTGAGTAGAGGCGCGGGAGCGCGCGGGCCAACCTGGTAGTGCGCAGAGGGCGAGGCCATGGCACCGCAGTCGCCGTGGTGCTGCTGTGCCGGTATCGCTGTGTCGGTGTCGGTGTCGATGTCGATGTCGGTGTCGGTGTCGGTGTCGCTGTGCCGGTGCAGGTATCGGTGTCGGGTCGCTGTGTCGTGGGCAGCCCGCCTGCCGCACCAGCCTGGCTTGCCTTTCCTAGTGGTCCGCTCCACGAGTACATAAGACGGCAGATTAATTTAGACAGAGTATCTCAAGGCAGGCGAGGCATCTCAGCTACCCACTTGGATTATTACTATACCACGGCTGAATATCCCCAGAACTTTTCTTTTCTTTCAATTCTATGGTGCTATATGAATTTACGGTAGCTGGATATATTGGTCCCAGTTAAACGAGTCATCGCGTGCTACATGTTCAAGGGATGTGCTTGGTCAGTTATTGCATGTTGTCGGGACCTGTTGGCAGGTGCAAAGCGCCTCAACTTCAGAATTCACCAGCACCAGCACAAGAATTGGTCAACAAATAGGTGCCTTGCCACTGAGAAGCAGGCATTTATGGTATGTGGTATGCCTGTAGATCATTGTAGGTGATTGCAGGGAGTGGACAACATACAGATGCTCCGAGATCTACCATAGTTGACCTAAAATATACTCCATAATAGTATGAATTCTACAGGGAGATCGAGTAGGAAAAATGGCATTGTGGAAACCTTCAGGCACGATGATTTGGGCGTTCCTTGCAAATTTCACCAAATGTGTATGGCACTGCGTGGAATGCTTTTCGCACTCGTATTCTCATAGGAAACGCAAGGCGAGTTCGAAGGGAGGATTTATCTCCTTCTCTCAGCTCAACCCATCAAGTGAAATTTCTATATATAGCCTGGGCCCATGGGCCGGGCCGGACCCTCAGAAAAGCCTATGGGCCAGGCTTTACAAAAAGCGCATGGGCTTTGGCCCATTGCCAACATTGCTTACAGGAACCATAAATATGATAAGCTACAAGAACAGACTTTGAAATTGACAAAGAGACAACAAAGAACTAACCACAACAGCAAATCTGA
>LXFE01002858.1:0-24351 GCA_001929475.1 Neolecta irregularis DAH-3 | reverse complement strand
AGCGCCCGCACAGCGTCCGCCGGCAGCGCCTCCAGCGTGTCTGCAAACTCCGCCAGCGCCAGGTGCAGCAGTTCCGCGCGCGGCCGCAGTGGTGCGGGCTTGGGCTGCGACATGCCGGGCGCGGTGGTTGGTTGGGCGTGGCCCGCTCCCGTCTCGCTTCCCTCGGAAATAACCTCGCCTTCAGACCCGGGCAGTATAGTAGTGCTGCTGCTCATAGAGATATTCTACCAGGAGAACCAAATCTAATCTCCCAGACTGCAAATATGTATTTGTACTACTGCAGGGATATGCGCGAGAATGACAGAATTATAATTTATTCTCTCAGCCCCTAATATGAAAACACGGAGATGAAGAATATGAACCAAACAGCATGCAACATCCAACATCCAACATCAATATATAAACAATGACAAATGATATATCGAATACAAATTCAGGTACCCTGCAGTATTCATTTCATCTCGCCTTGGAATAAACAAAATTTCCACCTTGTATTTAATTCATTTCGAATTCATAAAAGGCTTGGGAATGAGGAATACGGCAGTTATTTTCAAAACACTTGCCACGCTCTTGTCCAGGATGACGGACAAGCCGCGGTAATCGGCTTAGAAAACGTGTGGGGTTACCCTTCCATGACAGTTATCGCGGAAAGCCTAATGGAAGGCTATCTTTAGCATGACTCTAAAATTATCCACTCCTGTTCAGGCGCACAGACTAATGTCGCCATATTGAGGGAGCGCTGTTTCGAGCTGATCAATAGAGAAACGCAGCAAAGTAGATGTTTGTTTAGCACATCTGCGAGCTTGCTTCTTAAATAGCAAGACGGCGATCCCAATAGACCCCTAGGTGGCGCTGTTTCATTATCCCTGTAAACAACAACCCATCACTTCCTGCAAAACCCCAGTTTTCCTCACATACTCCTGGCTCTATGCGTTTTCTATCGACGCTGCTCAACAGGAGGAAATCAGAACCCACATGCAGAGTAGACCCTGACGCCGGTATCAGGGCAACTCGCACCGTCGTCTGGGGAGACGATCCTCATGCACCCACCTGGATGCGAAGCAAGTCTTGGGCTGCAAAGGCTATTCAGTTTCCGCTTTCCAAGAGGCCATCTAGCTTTCAACTCGAAATTGATGAGGGAGTCGAGGTAGCAACCCCAGAATCTGTTCAAAAGGCTTGTTCAAAGCGGTGGGACGACATTCGTGACGAATTGAATATCGCCGAGGAGCAGGCTAAACCCCTTCGTCGGTTCAGCTTCGAGGAAAGTCTCGCAAGTCAGTCTATGCTGTCGAGTTCGCCAAAGGACATGGATAAATTCCCCAGATTCGAGACTACCCATCTTTGTGACTACTATGATATCTTTTCAGACACCGCAAGTCTGGAAATACTCGAGGATTCATACATCGACTACGCAAACATGTCCTGGGAGTCTGAACTCGAGAGCGACTCGAGCGATTTCTCACGTCCACCCAGTTCGTCTGAACGGCCCGGCGCTCCAACTCCATCTCACGGACACCGCCGTATATCTACCGATTATTCCGTCTTCACATGTCCTCTGTCCACCCCTTTCCCCGAATTCATCGACGATTCCTCTGAGACCTCCTCCATGATTTCTGCTATCAATGCCGGCTCCACTTCCGATGACGATGACCCGGTTACACCCGGCGGATCTACGTTCTACCAAACTTCAAATATCCTGATCAATCCTCATATCGACGGAGAAATAGTGACATATTCGGCCATCGCTGGCGGACGATTTGTCAGAGAACGAATTAGAGACGGGGAGGTCGTGGAGCGAGAAGTCATTGAAAAAGGTTTCATTTAATCCTTCATTTCTTCGGCGTTATCTTCTGTTTCTCACTTTGTTCAATGGAATTGCAAGGAATCTCTTTCTGTTACTGGATTAGGCTTATCTTTACCATTGTTTTTCTGGCGTTGGTTATGATTGCAAATAAAATTTGATGGCCATAATGATAATTCTGTTAAATAGATAATATTATTGAAGCGACCCTATCCTAAGCTGCGGCATACGCTAAAGATCGCTTCACAGAAATGGTGTGACAGGGTCTTTCTCCTGACACTATATAGAACGGGTCCAGCACATATTAATATAATGCCTTAAACGCCTCAGCATTGGGGATCGACATATAAACCATCGATTTACAACTTCAAAGATCACTAAGATAATGCGTCGAGCAGGTGCCCTCGTTTCCAACTACTTTTAGTCCAAGCTATTTGGACTCGGATCATCAAACAATCTACCACAAGGAATCATGTCTATCTTAAGCTTAATCTCCTCAGTTTCATGTGTCTCTTTGTGACTAAAGCTGGATGTGCAACAAAGATTCCTCTCGGATACTAGGGGTACCCTGTAGATACTTACCCTAGATTTGATATTATGTAACTTTCATCTGATGTTCGTTGAAGTGTAACCATGGGTCGGGCCATTGGCCAACTTGACCCAACCCTGAGCCATTGACCGTTCTTTATGGAAATCGGATAACAAAAATAGAACGATCATGATACATAAAGGAAGACTCATGACACCAGATATTCCATTCCTAATATGCCGAATGTATATTGTTAGGGGTCATGGGGAAAGAGTACTAATTATGTCGGTGACTCCTTGGCGCGCTAATAAAAAAAGCATTAAGGTGGGAAACCGAACCGCCAGGTCATTCTCAAACCACCACCCTCGCCGTTTCTGTTCTTCTTCCCGTCGTTTTTTTACGTTCGGCAATCTCTTGTAAACCCTCAGAAAATCCACAAAAAAAAGGAAAAATCCAGAAAAGCGGCACGCGATAACTTTTTTCTAACAAGAGAAATTAAGCCATGTCTAACGAAGATAACCAGCAGAAATCTGCCAGTGCCTCTCCTGTCCAGGACAAAGCCGTTGCATCAGACGCCAATGATTCAACTGCTGCTACAGCGCTACCTGCCTCCCAATCGCCACCACAAGCCCACAGCCCTACGCCCAGTAATAACAGCACGACAACTAACGGCAGCCTGTATGTAGGCGAGCTTGAGGAAAATGTTAGCGAGGCGATGCTTTTTGAGCTGTTTAGTTCGATTGGGCCGGTATCGAGCATTCGCGTCTGCAGGGATGCTGTAACGCGTCGCTCCCTTGGTTACGCCTACGTCAACTTCCACAGCGCTGCGGATGGTGCGTTGCCCTTTTATGAATACTCACCAACCTTTACAGGTCATCGTGCGCTGGACGAGCTCAACTACACGCTCATCCGCGGCAAGGCCTGTCGTATCATGTGGAGTCAGCGTGATCCCTCGCTTAGAAAGACTGGAACTGGTAACGTATTTATCAAAAATCTTGATGCCGCCATCGACAACAAGGCCCTTCATGATACCTTTAATGCCTTTGGTCCTGTTCTATCCTGCAAGGTTGCTACTGACGAAATGGGGAATAGTCGTGGTTACGGCTTCGTTCATTTCGAGAAATCTGCCGATGCTGATAATGCTATTAAGCATGTCAACGGCATGCTTCTGAACGAAAAGAAGGTCTTCGTTGGCCTCCATATCCCTAAGAAGGATAGGTTGTCAAAGTTCGAAGCACTGAAAGCAAACTTCACAAACATTTACGTAAAGAACGTCCCGCTCGATACTACAGATGATGAATTCACAAAGTTGTTTGAAAAGTTTGGTGAGATTACCAGCGCCTCTTTGACCAAGGACGAAGAAGGGAAAAACAAAGGCTTTGGTTTTGTAAACTTTACGGCCCATGAATCTGCCGATGCTGCCGTTCACGAACTCAATGAAATCGACTTCAAAGGTCAACAACTCTACGTTGGTCGAGCCCAGAAGAAGACAGAACGTGATGAGGAGCTTCGACGACATTACGAGTCTATTAAACAAGAAAAGCTCACTAAATATCAAGGAGTCAATCTTTTTGTCAAGAATCTCCACGACGATGTCAACGATGCCCAACTTCGAGATGAGTTTGCTGTCTTTGGTCAAATCACCAGCGCAAAGGTTATGATGGATGATTCAACCGGAAAATCGCGAGGGTTTGGGTTTGTTTGTTTTTCCAATCCTGAAGAAGCTACAAAGGCCGTCTCTGAAATGAATCAAAGAATGGTGAACGGAAAACCGCTTTATGTTGCTGTCGCTCAACGTAAAGATGCTCGAAAATCGCAACTTGAAGCTCAACGAGTGGCCGCTTCACAAAGAATGCCGATGCCGATGTATTTCCCTCCTCCTATGGGAGGTCGCATGCCACTCATGCCTCGAGGTGGTGCGCGAGGTATGCCTATGCCTATGATGCCGGGAATGTACATGCCGAACGCATATCCAGGGCCTGGTGCCTATCGACCTCAAATGCGACCTCAAATGGTTGGTCCTCGACCCGGCATGCCGATGCCGATGATGGGTGGTCCTCAACGTGGAATGATGGGGCGACGACCAGATATGTTCAACGCGTCGCTTTTGGCCGGTGTTGCTCCTGAGAATCAGAAACAGATTCTGGGAGAGGCACTTTTCCCAAAGATTCAGATGTATGCTAGCTAGCCCTTTTAGGATATGCTGATGTTACTAGGATGGAGAGTCAGCTGGCAGGTAAAATTACTGGTATGTTGTTGGAAATGGATAACAATGAACTCATTCACTTGTAAGTTTTCACGGCCACATCTCGTTAACTCGATTAGGGTCGATGACGAAATTGCTCTGAAAGGAAAAGTTGACGAAGCGTTGCTTGTTCTCAAGGAATTTCAGGATAAGGAGAAGACAGATCTTCCTGCCGAACCATTGACCGCTTAATAAATATGCGGTCCCGCGACAGATTAACCGTTTTTTCGCTTCTAAAGATCATCTCTTTCTATGTCAATCTTTTCTTCCTATCTTTCTTCGCGATGTAGGTAGTTTGTCGCTTGTTTTGCTGTAGATCTCATTGCTCAATGAACGACGTTGCCGAGCGTAAAATCTACCAACTCTTGTCTGAGCGCTTCTGTTCATGTTATACCATATTCATCTCAAGACTTTCACTTTCTGCCTGATATTAAAAGTCTCTTGAGAAATTCTCAAAGGATTGTATTCAGCTGGTTGGCAAATTATTAGCTACCCCTTTAAATTCTGATTCTGATAGTGATTGTTTCGTTTCAACCAGTCATTGGTGGTATATCTGTGAATTAATTTTGGAAGCCAGTTGGGTTATAAGGAAGAATTCATTGTTCTGAGGTTCCCTATAGCCAGGTTTCAGTGTATAGTGGGTTTACAGTTTTATACTTGTGTCATTTTAGGCAAACCTTGATGCAACACACTTGACCTTTCAATCTTATCTATCCAACCCGCCCGAACCGCCGGCCAGAGAATGCCCCAGCGGGCAGTCTGTTCACAACTCTTAGGCGGGTGGGCGGCGGTTGGACACACTGCGTGGATGGCGAGCAGTAGCAGTATTGTATTTTCAATCTGGACTTCCGGGCATGGATTGAATACATCCCTTGCGTGATTTACTTTACAGATCAAGACAACATCCACATTACCTTAGACTTTACAGATTAAAGATACCGGAATACAGAATAACACAAAAAAGTCACAGAAAAGACGTTGCGCCGGTCGTCTAACAGGTATATCAATCAAAACCCTCCATTGGTCGATACATCCTACCACTCCGTGATTCCGCGAGTTTTTGCGCTATCACCTGTTTTAATTGCACATTAACAACCCACTCGTTGCGAAGCCGTCTAGATGTTATTAAACGACTAGAAGGGTTTATGCCTGGTCCTTATGACAAAGATAACAGCCTTAACCACCCCTCTCAGAGAGGGTCTTCTATCGCGAAGTGCACGTTCTGGAAATATGCCCATTTGCTCAATGATTGCCAGATTCGCATGATTACTATATTTCAGTTTGGAACCTGCAAAGGAAAACACACCATGCTTCGAAACTGGCAACTTGCAAAAGAAAGAACTTTTTGGAGAAAGCCAAATCATGCCGGAAAGCCTCCTCTCGAGAAAAGCGCGCACGAAGGTAC
This sequence comes from Neolecta irregularis DAH-3, assembly GCA_001929475.1. Classification (NCBI taxonomy): domain Eukaryota; kingdom Fungi; phylum Ascomycota; class Neolectomycetes; order Neolectales; family Neolectaceae; genus Neolecta; species Neolecta irregularis. Next base: position 18,371 of record LXFE01002858.1, on the reverse strand, counting down.
TTTATTTGTTTTACAAGACCTCGAAGTTCAGATTGATGCTTTGTTGAAATTTGCTTGGCAAAACGTTCGATTTGCAAGACATCGATATCGTCACCAACATTCAAATATAGAGACGTATCCTCTCCAAAAATACCGATAAACTTGGATAAAACTGAATGATGCTTTTCTGAGATTCTTGCTCGTTCTGATTGAGTCCGTAGAAGCTCGACATTGATAGTTTCGATACGAGTATTGAGAATAGATTGCTGATGTTGCCCTCTCTGGATTTCTCGCTGAAGAGCACGTTGTTCATGTAACGATTTATCGCGCAAAGACTTCATCTGGTTTGTCAAGTTACTGATTTTCGAGCGCAGGCCTTCTTTCTCTGAAGAGAAATGGTCGATCTGGCTCGTAAAGTCGTTCCTTTTCATTTGTTCAGCTGCCTCTGAATCTTGAAGTTGGCTCTCGAGTAGGTAAATCTTCCCTTGAAGTTCAGAAGCTTTGTCCTCACAGGCGATATTCGATTTCGAGAGTTCTGCCTCTCGCTGTCGACTGCGAAGTAATTGCTCTCTTAAATGCGACTTCTCGTGTTCGAGTCGTTTGTATTTTGCATTCCACTCGTTAGTCAAAGTCTGTCGCTCAAAATGAAAGTCTTGTTCATGAGTCAGAAGTTGTTGGCGGAGATCTTCAATCTGAAATTCCTTGCTCTTCAAAGAAGATTCCAATTGATGCAGGTTACGTTTGAGATCAAGTTTTCCTTCATCAGGCGAACTGGTATTGACCTCTTTGGATTCGAGCTGCATAACCCGACCGGCAGCTTCTTGTTCCCGTTTTGTAACCACAAGTTCCTCTTGTAGACTTTTCAGGGTTCGATTGTTCAACAAGATTTTTTCCGTCAAAGTATCCCGTTCTCGAATCACTATATCAAGCTGCGTCTTGAGGGCTTTTATCTCTGTAACGGACTGCTTTCCACAGTCTGATTCCCATAGAAGCTTCGTCTTTAACTGCTTAACATCCTGCACTAGCGCATCTCGATCAGCAGTAATCTCTTTGATTTCGACTTTCAAATCCGAGACTTTATCAGCAAGATTTGCGTGATCTTTCTTCTGATAATTAACAGTGCCATCAACTTGGCTCTTAGAGTGCGCGAGTGCTGCAATCTTTTGTCTCAATTGGTTTACTTCGCTGCTAAGATGCTCATTGTGAAGTCTTAAATCGATCTCTACTTGGTCTGTGGGTTCTCCATAACTTCTCCCAGCAGCATTGAGTTGCTCATTGAGGAGTTCCTAGTCCATCAGAAATATAAAGAGAATCAAGCCTCACAATTTCGTCCTCTTTTTCCTCAAGAGCTCCTGCCTTGCGTTCCAACTCATCTTCCAGGCTTCGGTTATCTGCCAAGAGCTGCTCAATTTCCGCTTTGACCTCGGGATCTTTGCTGAGGCGATTCTTAACCGTAAGAAGTATAACAGGAAACGAGTCTCACAATTTCATCCTCTTTTTCCCTGAGAGCGCCTACCTTGCATTCCAACTCATGTTTTAAGTTTCGATTATTGGCAGAGAGCCGCTCAATCTCTGCTTTGAGATCAGAATCTTTGCTGAGACGATCCTTGCCGGTCAGAAATTTCAGGAAACTAGCCTCACAATTTCATCCTCTTTTTCCTTCAGAGATTCCGCCTTGCGTTCCAACTCCTGTTCCAAATTTCGCTTATCTGCCAAGAACTGATCAATTTCCGCTTTGAGATCTGTGTTTCCTTGTAGACCTTCCTGGCCAGTCAGTTGAATACAGGGACATGCCTCACAATTTCATACTCTTTCTCATTGAGGGCACTTGCCTTGCGCTCCAATTCACGCTCTAGCTCTCTCTTATCTTTTGATAGCTTCTCAATCTCAGATTTGAGGTCAGCGTTGTCGTTGAGGAGTTCCTTGCCTGTCAAATTTGTCATGCGAAATAAGTCTTACATCGCGGTCACCATTCTCAACAAGAGCGCCGCCCACTTTGCGGTCCAATTCATACTCCAATTCTTTCTTATCCGATAAGAGTTTCTCGATCTCCGCTTTGAGTTCAGCGTTTTCATTAACGAGTTCCTTGCCTGTGAGATATGTCAATTAAGTTAACCATACATTATCATCATCTTTCTCATCAAGGACACTCTGATTTTCTCTTTCGTTCCATCTCTCCTGGATAAGTTGGAGTTCTTGCTTATATTGATCTTTATCTGCAATCGCATTTTCCATCATTCGTCGCTCTTCTGAAGTCATTCCATGAGTAAGAAGGCATCTAGTCCCACTTGATTTGAGCATCTCATTCTCCAGCTGCTGTATCCTCATCTCCGAGTCGTAGAGAATTTTTTTGTATTTCTTGAGCTCTGTTTTAAGAGTCGTAGATTCAACCTTGATATCGACATTCTATAATTTGTCATTACAAACATAAAAAAACAACGAAACACCTCTCTGAGAGCGGAATCTATGCCCTCAGGACTCATCTTGGCCATACGTTCATTGAGGAAATGGATCTGCAATTTCAGGGCAAAATTTTCCTTCTTAATGTCATCCAAAACCTGGCATTAGCTCATCATCAGCTGAGACGGTTAGCACCCTCTCCTGCTCCTTAAGAGTCATTGCGGCGGCATTCCCAGCCTTGCCAAGAAGAACTCTATGGATCACAGCGCTTTTTTGCGTTCTATTCGACACAGCACTTATCGATTCGGGATTGTGAATACTAATATCGGTCGTAGGATCATCACTTAGACGACTGACATCTCCAAGGTTCGTTTGGTCAAGGCTGACCACGTCGTCAATATTGGCAAGTGATGGGGATTGTAATTGTATATTTCTACCAAATCCCGAAAATCGCTTAACGAACGCGGATGCGGCTTTTTTGCTGCTCTTAAGCAGCGGCGTGAATTCCTGATTGACAATAGGTAGGTGATGATTCGTTCGGTCTTTGAACGGTCTGGGCGCGGGAGTAGAGGTTGGAATTGAGAGTTGCTTCTGTCGAGCAGATTTTTCGACTGCATTGAGGTCTTGTGGATTAAACTTCTCAAGCTTCGACCCGAAAGACATGTCATCTGGGTCAATCGATACTTCTGTAGATGCATGGCCTTTTCCGGGAGTTTTCAAGCCATGAAGGCTAGACATCGGTAGATTGGCAAGTATCGGTTTGGTGAGGTGCTAAACTTGGTCACGTTGATTACACGACGCGAACGCGATTTGTGCAAAATGCATTTTCGTTTTCGGTGCTTTTTTTTTTGCAGGAGTATTCTCTGATTACATTCAAATATTAAATCTATCAAGGGATAATATAAAAATCAAATGCTCACAGGATCACGGATATCAGTCTTGCATATAACAATGACGAATTCCAACGATCATTATATGTTTGAATCATAAAAAGGATCTAATCATCCCCAGAATTCTCGCTGGTCAGTAATGCCTGGGTATATCGTCTAGCAGCATCTGTTTGCCATTCTTCGCCAATATCATCATCGTCGACGCGATACCCTTCTCCCCCAAAAAGACTCAGCATTACTGGTAAGAAAATCAACCCATGACTTGCCGCAAGAAGAACTAAAGCTAGCCATATTCTGAAATAATAGATCTCAAAGATCTTGCTTTGGGTGAATGCAAGAACTGTAACCCCAATGAACTTGGTCAATGTGATTCCTGTAAATACCTCATGAATTAGCATCACTCAATGTTAAATCGCATACCGATGCACCGACGGTAGTCAAGCTGCCCCAAACTCGTTCATCATGTCCTCCCAACTTGCCAAATCGCCCACTGTCACCTCGCGAGTTAACCATGAAAGCCTTGGCGATATGACTACAGAATTCAACTCCAATACCGACAGAGATGACAAGGTTGACAACACTGACAGCGTTGAGACTGATGCCCCATAGTACCATCACGCCGATTATATCAAGAACGATCATTGTGATTGTAAGTGAAACAATAAATCCAGTTTGAACAGAGCCGAGAAATAACGATGTAATGAGCCATACTGCTAGAATGGCTGAGGAAAGAAGGACAGTAGTGAGCCTGACGATCGTCTGATACTGATCGAAGAATACATAAAACACAGAATAAGGAAACGTATCAATTCCTGTATGGTGAGTGACCTCCTTCGCGACTCGTCGAGCGTTAGCATATGCATTTATAAAATCTTCCTGTGTCCGTAGTGCGATATGGCTGGATCGAAAACTGCTTGCCGCAACAGTAATATGCGTTTTGTCGATGACTATCGCGTCGGAATAAGCTGCTTTCCCAGCCAGAGGGCATTCTTCAGTCGTTTGCGCGTCGATCCACAAGTTGAAATATTTGATAAACTCTAAACCTTCTGGAAATCCAGACATCGTAATATTCCATAATTTGTTTTCGAAGCAAACATGACACCTTTCACCACTTTTTTCGCAGGATGTCCCCCTGTCATCAATAAGGCAGCATTGATCCAAGGCAGGATTTAACCAGAGGAAGAAGTCATCAATCCAAGAAGCTGCTGGTTCAGCAATATACGACACCGTACTCCTCTGGCGTTCTTGCTCAAGTATATTTGATAATGAGAATTCATTGCATGCCGAGAACCTCCCACATAGAGCTTTTTGGTTCGATCGTTGGGTGATATTAGCCTCTTTCGTAACAAAATAAAGAGGAGGACCAGATTCGAAATATGACGCAAGATCATCAAAGTATGGAATGAGGTAAGAATCGTTAGGAAGAGCAATTCGCTGGTCTAAAAGGTCAATACCCATTGAGACACCACTTACCAAGTCCAAGCTGCAATCGAGGAAACAGCCCCAACGCCGTCGCCAGTAGTGCAGTAAACAAACCAATAACAACAAATTTTACAGTCGGCTTAAGCAGATTTGGTGCATAATATCTCCTAATAACTTTTGACAGAAAGCCTTCCGCCTGAATCGGCCGACTTCTTGATGATGCCCTAATACAAGGAAAACAATCCAGGCGGTTCGCCTAAAGTCAGATTTAGCCGAGAGGAAACACACCTCGACCCTCTTGAGGTCTAAACTCAAAACTCCAATGAACATGGTAATTTGCAACACCGCATTGATCAAGATTGCACCAGCAGCATATATGGCAAAGTTCCGTACTGCAGGCATACCAACAAAGCTACCCACAAAGAACGCAACGAATTGGCAAGTCGCGCTTAACATTATAGAGGGACCAACTTTGGCTAATGTCCGTGCAATTCGTTCTGGCACAAGTTCGTCAGCGAATCGAATATTGATTCTTTCTAGTTCATGACTAAGAAGAAAGATGTTATCCACCCCGATTGCAAGAATCAGGAAAGGAATCACCTCGGCGATAATAAGGGTGACTTTTATCCCAAAAAACGAGAAGAGACCAACGCTACTGCTAACGCTGAGTAAGACGATCAAAATCCCAACCATTCCAAGCGTAAATTTTGAATCGACCAATAAGCGAGAGTGAAAGACATTTCCACCTAGGGACAGTGAAGCGTAAAGAAACATTGCGATGTATGAAACCACCACAATTCTTGCATCAGTGTTCGTTGACTTGTTGAGTTCTTGTTCGAGAGAAACCTTGAGTGAGTATATGATGTGCAGGAAAAGGAATACTTCTGTTGAAAAAGATAACCGTAAACCCCGATTTTCCGCCTGTTTTTGTGTATCAAGCAAAAACAATTTTAACTTCTCCTCCCATTTCATCGCTTTCTCGACTTGTTGGTCATCATTGCTATTTTTTAAAACCCATGTCGTGATAATAGCCTCTACACTATCGATATCACCATTACTGAGTACCATATCTCGTTTGAGGGGCTGGCTGTAAGGCGGCAAACATCCAACAGGTTGATTGATACACTGTCGAAGGTCTGATTTCCAAGTTTCATGGGACAGCATTGACTTATCACCACCCCAGTATCCTGTAATCGATTGAACAACACATGCAGATTCAGTTGGTTGGTAGCACACATTTCCAAACGAAATATTACCGGCGGTAATAGAAGATATATTTGATTCAACATCAAACCACCAAGCGAGGTTATTGTAAGAGAGAACAGGTCCTCCATGGGTTAAATTCGTAAGAAAGGCCTGTTGAGAGCGGAAAAAAGGACCAAAGTTTTCGTCAAAAAAAGATTTCTCATTGGCGGCTTCAGAGGTCGGCGAAACCCACAATTTCACGGGATTTGTTTCGACTGAAAATCCAAACCATCCAAGATTGAGAATACCAAGAATAAGTAGAGAAGATCCGATAGTAACAGCGGGGTTATGAGCACAATGGAGGCCTAGGAGGTGAAATTGTCGAGATAAATACGTATGTAATCGATATGTCTGAATACGATTCTCAATGATTCCGCCATCAATATCGCCTTCTTCCTCCGAATCATCGGTATGATATTCATCTCGAAGCAAACGTACTCGATCCTGGTTCGGAGGAGATGATCGTAGTGTCACTGTGTAACCGGCAAGAAAAAGGACGAGTCCGAGAATGTAGAGAAGAATCATTGCAAACGACCAGCATGGCAGTGATCCAACCTTACATTCAGACAACGGTTGAAGTTCAGGAAGACTTGGACAGGATTGTGGACAGTCTACGCATGAACAGCGATACGAAGGTTCGGTATTGCTGCAGGACTTCATGTCTTGTTCACTTGGCAAAATTTTATCGCTTCCGGCTGAGGACGAAGGAAAGTTGATTTGAAAAGGAGATCCGAGGAATGGTTTTTTGTCTCCTAGAAATTTAAGAAACGCGGTCGAGTTCTCTGCTCCTCCGCCAATCAAATCCATTACATAACCATTCGTAGCGGAGAACTTGACATCTTTACAAGAGTCAAAGAATCCATCTCTAGTTGAGGTTGACACAAAATAATCGAGTTTGGTAACGACCTCTTTCTTTGATGTTGACTGGCCCGTTTCGGTGACATCAACAAAGGTGGATTGATTCGGAGAACAGGTAAACTGGCAAAAGAAGTGGGAAAAGTTATACTTACAGGCGGGACATGACGATATAAGCGATTCTACTTGTTTCAAGTTTGAGGAGAGGAGTTTGAGCTGGCCTGTCAGATAAGGTATACCCCAACAATATCGACACCTGATCCGAGTCGCAACAAACCAAAATATCTGCCCATTCTGGACCGCACAGACTGATAAGCTTCTTCTGCGATTCCGGATCAATCTAGATGTAAATATGATATTGCCGGTATAATTGTATACTTTGCTCGCCGGTCCATTATCTGGACAGGGAAGCTGTGCTCCAAAGGCAGAAGTCTTCCCGCATTGGCCTCGAAATGCACAGTACCCAGCTCTGTGTATTTCCGTAGCAATGGACGCTCCTACTAGTAGCAGGATTGTAAACGTCCAATGCATTTCACGAAGAAATTGGAGTTTTGAAGTCGCGACTTGGGAGTGACGATGTGGCGGCCATGAGGCAGAGTACTGCTTGTCGTTTCATCTCATCTCCCCTGAACCTACATGATTCTGACGAAATCTGTATATATTCGTAAAACAATGTTGGAGTTGGCAGTAGCTGATGCAGATTAGGATATTGCAATCAGCCTCTTTTTTGTACTGCAGATCAAATGCTACGCATTCAACACGGTCGGCTTTTCCAGGCTCTTGGCAGGTTTCGTGCTAATCCAAACATCTCATATCCTGCACCCAAACGCTACATATTCACAAACCATGTTGTTTCAATCCCTAAAGTTGCTCGGGTCCAGCCCTCGTTTTCTTCTCAGACTTTCGATATTGACAGCGACATCAAGAAGCAAATCTACGAAAACTCAATTCGAATAGAAGCTCGAAATTTGCTCCAAAAGTTCTGTTCACGTTATACTTCGCCCTCTTCTTCAGGACTAGCCGATATCACCGCCCCTCATTTCCAAACTTACATTCACGAGAAAAAGCCGTCAGTACAGAATATTCTCAAAATCCATAGCGCAGTCATTTTTCGACGAAGATGGAGAGTCGGCCATCCCGAAATGTGGTCTCCGTTTTTCCAGCTCAATCAACGGTTTATTAATAACCTTCGCGACAATGAAGATATTGTCGTAATCTGGAGAGAAGAGCATAAATATGATGCAATTGTTTCCATCCAGTTACAAGATTCCGAAGTCTTTATCGGAGATAGAGATGATTTGGAAATCAGCGAGGCAGTAAACGATGAGCAGGGACTTATTCCAGTAATCGACGTAAAAATAAATCTCTCTCTCGAAGGCGATAAATTGCACGATGTATACATTCGGTTGGAGAAACCAGGACATCACTGGATTATTGGCGACATCGATTATTTTTATACAAACAACTTCTTGCAGCATATGAACAAATGGTTTGGGGTTGCGCCCATTTTCGGTAAGCGGAGAAGGGTTCTCTTACCAAAGCAGGTTCTTTAGCAGTAACAATCATGAGAAAAGGAATGATGCTCGTTTTCCTGTGGGAATTTTTTGGCATGACCTCTATCTTCAGCTAGGAAAATTTTGGTAGGTGTGGATGCCTTGGGAGGCCAAAAAATTACTTTGATTGAGAAATCTGAAGGATTAACATTTGAAATGTTGATGCGACAGTTTAGCTTCTGTAATGATCATGTGTCTACTAGGTGGTTCTTATTATGCTAACTGGTTTATAAACATAAAAACCTATACAAGAGTGTTACTTTTAGAAGCAGCCAAATTCCAGATGCCTTTTCTTTTGACAGATGAGTGCAGGGAGAGAAGAGCATAAATATGATGCAATTGTTTCCATCCAGTTACTTTACCCCACCGTCGCAACCCCCACCAGCTTGCCACCGCCACCGCTCAATCTTCGGAAGGAGCACAAAGAGCAGCAAGGGCCGCAGCTCATCCCAGTCGGGCCGGTCACAAGCATCGCCACCTTGCAAGGCAACAGAAAGGCGGGCAGGCAGATGACAGCAGCAGTCCATGCGGCGAATCTGTATATAAGTAGCGCCTAGCTGGACTAGCTGGCTAGGCTTTCACCTGATATTCAATATATGTAGTTACCCTTACTCATAGTATCTATGTCGGCATATCCAACCTAAGTCCACATCAGCACTCAACCCCAGGGTGTGTGCTGAGACATAGATTCTCAATATCATTTTGATAGTACAAAACAAAAGGATGGGCAATTCTGCATGCTGTAGAGTCATAACATGGACTATTGATCTCTAATATCCTTCTAATTTGCCATTAGGAATGTGCATTTGGGAAGGAAAACAATGAGGATGAGAATGTATACCTAGATGGTATACTTGAGAGAATCTAAAATCTCTTGTATAGCTTTATTTTTCCTAGAAAGATCGTGTTTGAATGCAATTATCATTACTCAAACTTTCTGGTGAAATCTAAACTCCAGTATTTCACCCCCTCGAAATTTCTCAGTCGAAAAATGCCTTCGCGGGGCCGCCTGCTGGCTTCAAGCCTTTTAAAAATCCGTACAGGAGCGACAGCAGTCCGCTTGCCTTCAAAAATCACAAAGCTAGAAATTGAATTCAGCCAGAAAAATGAAAACGGAGGCATGGGCGCTCGGTATCATTTTCAACTAAGATAATAACGGGCTGAGCGCTAGTAAATTTGTAAGATTGCATTTGTCCACTCTAGCGTACTATAATCCCGGCGTTAAAATTGAGGTTTTTTCCAGAAAAGAGGTTTTAGAAAAACCAGAGTTACGAATATTTGAGAACAGTGCTACGACACCTACAAAAAGTATTTTCCTTAAAAACAGGCATTCAGATGAAATCACATCCGAATTTCTAGGGGTCGTCGATGGAGAAGTTTTACCGGAAGATCCGGAGGTTCAAGAATTGAGGATATTAGTTGATAAGGGCCTTGAAGATTGGATGATACAGAAGAAGAAAACCGCATCTTGAAAGTTTTAAGGCTTCAGCATGCTCCATTGCAGACTATAAATTGTTACATGTAAAACCAAGAAATGAGGCCGATTCCAAGGATTAGAATACATAGGTCGTCTACTAATGACGACCACATTGAACTGTATTTTCCCAATAAAGACAGATAATTTCCCAACGGACAGGGGAGATTATTTGATATGAGAGAGAGTATTGATGATGGATCTTCCATGTTCTAAACATCAGATATGAAATTGAATGTGGACGATACCTTTGACACCTTGATCTGTAAAACTTGCAACGCGAGTTGCGTCGCTATGAATATCCAGAATAGGGGCTACAGTTCAGCTTGAATATCCAGAGGTATATACCGTAGTCGATAAATCCAGTCGACTGTACTTATCTACACCTGAAAATCTCATTCCAACAAACGTATAAACAACCAGAAATACAGACACAAATATGTGTGTTAAATCCCAGAGCAGTTTATTCCTTGAGAGCTCGAGTTGATTCGGACTAGTTTGAACAAATGCTTCAGGATGAGGTTGCTCGCTGTCAATGCCGAAAGCTTTGAAGAAATCGACACTGGCTTCCTTTGAGAAATGCCCAGCAGCTTCTATCTTTGAAGAAGGGCTAATATCCACTTCTTCAGGATCAGAGACTTGGGGCATTGTTGATGAGAGATCTTGCTTTAGCAAATATACAACAGGCAAGATACCTTTCTCATAATCTAATCCAGTGAAGGCAGTTTTGGTAATCTTGCTAAGACGGAAGTTCCCCGACGACAGTATTTTTGTTTCTCTCCTCTGCTTGCGAAGTTCAGCTGGGGATAATTCTGATATTGCTTCTGAGGACATGGTGGATATCAACGACGTGGAAATGTCACGCCATGTTTGACATTTCATCGCAATTGTTACACTTAGAAGTTTGACCACGTACAGGATTTTCTATGTATCAAATAGTTTTTTGTTCTATATAGGGGATGATCAATGTATTTCATGACGTCTCGTGCGGTTTCCAGGAAAACTTCAAGGCTGCATTTCTCCGCCTCGGGAGCTGGTGATGTCATTCCTCGGAAAGCATGTAAGAGAAATAAAACATAATATGGTGGAAATTTAGTTCTTCCTGGGGCAAAAAGGACTGGGTCTCAACAAACATATCAGATATTGGTGATCTCGGAATAATAAACCGAAAGTTGACAAAGTGGTATAACAAAAACGAAAACTATATGACCAAACACAAAAAGGGAAAACTGAAATCGAGCAAAGACAATATGAGCAAGGGAACGGAAAGAGAACCCCTCTTCGCCAAAAATGCCAGAGAACTACCGTCCCACCCCCTAAATCACCAATCACTACCCCCCGAAAAGCAACGCAAAAGTAAAACAAAATCACATCTCAAAGCATATCATCTCACATGTTTAGTGCCATGAGACTCTCTAAACTTTGTGACAGGGCCTTTCAATGGCAACGCCGGGATGACTCGCTCTGGAAACGGAGAGGCGGGTGGTCGAGGTGTAGCACTTCCACATGGCGAAGTGTTACTATCCGGGGAATGACACTGAGATTTCAAATTACCAAGTCCATCTTCGCCTGAGGTTAAGGTAGATTCAATTATTGATTCGAATGTTGGGCTTGATTTCAAAAAATCGAAAGAACTTGTTCGACGAGACAGATGCTCCGGAATTTGTTGACGGATTGGCGTTCCAAACTGTTCAATAGAGGTCATCGAACTTCCGCTCCCTGATCGCTGATTGCGACACCCATCAGTAGATTGACTCAGACGAGGCTCCATGCTTGCAATGCTGGAGCCGCTACCGCCTCGGGTCCATTCTCTAGGGCGCGAACTTCCTTCAATGGTTCGTTGAATAGCTAACGGTAAAAGGTCGACACTCCCGCCGCTGCCAGTACGCTGCCAGCCTGGCGGGCGAAAAGTCGGTTCGGTGAGTGATGACCGAGAGGATGTCTGCTCGATACTAGACACAGACCCAGTTCGGTGAGACTGGCGCGGAACTGTTTGGAAAAATTGATTATCGATGCTTCCAGATCGTCGTGGAGAGCTATCGTGACCTGCATGACATGCTGGTTTCCAAATCCGTGCGGGGCCCTGATCGAAAGAATTAGATGCTCTGGGTATTTGAAAGGGTCGTGAATCAAAGTGCTGGGACAAACGAGGAGTCAATGTATGTGTATCTAAAGGCGCGATACTGGATACTTTCCGAGCAGGTGTTGATGCAGCCGAACTTAGCAACTGCTGGGAAATTCTTGGACTCTCTTCTGGGTCATATGGTTTCCAATAACAGAACCGCTCGAGATGTTCGCGCAGCCGGGTCATCATCAGCGGCTTCTCCAGCTGCGAGTCGAAGACAGAGGGATTTGTGATATCCGGCAGGTAGGAAGTGACGGCGATGATGGGGGTTGAAGAATTCGCATGTTTTGTAGATCGAATCATTTTAGCTGCATCCTGGCCATTAATCTTGGGAAGTTTGATGTCCATGAAGATGATATCAACTAAAAAGAGCATCAGTATAATAAATCAAGTTGGCATACATTTTATGTTGCTCATAGCAGTCGAAGCAGCGCTTGCTCCGTCGTACATTGAAACAACTCTACACTTCAATTTACCAAGCATGGTCTCCATGACTTTATTTGTAAGCGGGTTATCTTCGCAAACTAGAACATCCAACGGTCGGAAATATGGCCCAGACCCAAGCATAACCGTTGACATTCTTTTATTACAAGAGAATTGACGACGCTTCTGGACTCGTAATAAAGCACTCGCTCGTGTATCTTCATTTTCCGAACTACTGGGTGTATCAAAGACGTGGCTCCTTCGATTCGTACGCTTTAGAAATTCGAAATTGGGTTTAAGACTAGCTGCCTCGCCGACGGTTTTTGATCTCTGACGACCCCCAACTCGAGCAGGCAAAGTATTTCTCCGCTGAATGATATTTGCTTGATCGCCAGGGAGTATTAGTGGTCGCACCCATTCCGATGTCCTTGTGGAAACAAAAGGTTCTTTAAACAAAGGCTTACAGTCGGGTAATGACTGAATAGAAGCCTTTTTCCCCTTGGACGAACCTAGAGCCGCCGATGAAATATGAGGACTATGCGATCCAGATTGGGGTTTCCTGCTAGGTGAAACGGCAACAGGAATCGACGATATGCTCGACGGCGAACTCGAATGGCTATGTGGTATTGGCAGTGAGGAATGTCGATGAAAGGAAGGATATCCCGGTGACCTGGCGGGTTCAGCAGAAACAGGAGCCGAATCAAAATGATCCCGAAGTTTCTGGAGCTGATCTTTATTTGCCTTCTCCAACACCGAAAGGTTTTTAAAGGTAAAGGATCCGAAATCGTCGTTAATAAAAGGCTCACTTAATCTTCTTGTCCGTCGAGACTTTTCTCTAACGTGAGATGGGATAGACAGAGGTATCAATCCTCGTTTAAAAAATACATTTTCCTTTTGAATTCGATTCATCAATTTTTCACGCTCGGATTCAGTAGGGGAGTCACAAACATTAGCTTCATCTCGTTGAAACGGAAGAGCTTCCGGATCATCGTGAACGAACTGTGAAGCACCTCGACTGTCAAAGTAATCTGTATCTTCGGGGCTGTGTGTGGTAGGCACGAACTGACCTTCTGTTTCAGAGAGCCTATCCCATTCGATATTTTTGAGGAATTTGTGCCGTTTCACCTCATCAGCGCCATTCGCTCCCAAGCGTTCTTTCTGATCCAACGTCATTAATCGACTCATAAGATCTTTAGCTTCTTCGGAAACACAACAGTCAGGATCTTCTTCAGGCCAATCGATACGTCGATGGAGGATATTATCAAAAACTTCTTCTGGAGTCTGAGATTGGAATGGTGGATATCCGAATAGAAATTCAAACATAATACAGCCGAGACTCCACTACTGAATCAGCAATATATACCAAAGCATAAATATACCCAATCACCCATATCGTCCTGCCCAGTCCCAAGAATTGTTTCGGGGGCAAGGTAATCTGGAGTCCCTACAAATTTTCTCGTCTCGTCGTTGGGGTCGAAAAGAGCCATTGCAGGAGGCAGCATTAAATTTGATTGGCTCGTCTTATTTGTGTTCTGCACTTGTGGCTGTTGATGCTGTTGTAGATTTGCAAGACTGAACCCCGAAAGACCGCTACTGCTCGATGCGACGCTTTGCGCATCATCATCAGCTCGTAAATACTGACTAGTGGTATCAATGGCCATCTTGGCCATCATTCCCTCCAGTGGCTGTTCATTCACATCTGATCGAAATTTATTAAGATTGAAATACGCAACATTCTGAAATGGTGATTCAGGTGTAAGCGAGGGTGTCGAATTAATGCTGACAGCACCATAATCAAAAGATGCGCTTCGTGAACTTGTAGAACTGCTCATGGGAAGAAAAGGACCGGTTCGAAGAAGATCCGGCACTTCACAGGCCTCCGATTCTCTAGCTCTTGCCTGTCGACCCACGATTCCCATTCTAGATAACCCGAAATCCGTAAGTTTTAAATGTCCACGTTGATCAATGAGTAAATTATCGGGTTTTAAATCACTAGTCGAATCAGTTTTAGTTAGATCAGGGGGAGTTACCGATGAACGATTCCATGGGCATGCAAGTATTCCAACCCAAGAACAACTTCTGCAATATATCGTTGCACCCAATCCTCGCTCAACGCACCCAACATCTTGATTAAAGCAGCACAATCGCCACCATTCAGATACTCCATGACTAGGTACAAGTACTCTTTACTCTGAAATGTAAAAAATAATTTTGCCACGAATGGGCTTTCGCCTTGGGCCATGAGGATCGCGCGCTCGGCTCGGACATTGGTTACTTGATTTTTGGAAATCATATCTGCTTTCTTTAGCACTTTTATCGCAAAATAATCTCCGGTGGATTTCTTTTTCGAAAGGTAAACAGAGCCAAAAGCGCCTTTGGAAATCGGTTTGATGATTTCAAAGTCTTTTATTGAGGGCGGTACAGCGCGGGTCGGCAGAGCGGGGGGGATGCGAGGAGACAGCGGCGGATTTCGATCGCTTGTTGAGCTTGACGATTGACGATGATGGTGTTGATGTGCTGTTTTTTCAAACTGTGCAGATTGAAATAATGGAGATGTCGAAATGTCGAAAGTCGATGTTCTCCATTTATTAGATTTCAGTGGAGATGGAGAGATTCGTCTGCATGGCGAGATTCCACGCTGTGGTGAACCGAGAGTGCTTCTCCGATGAGGGGTGTTTCGGGGAAATTCATAATCCGAGCAAGGCGAACTCGTTTGTGCTCTTGGAGCCAGACCTGAAGAATCGGAGTCGTTGTCTTCGATGAAGGGATACCCACGAATACCCTGAGGAAATTTGGAACAGGTGAGGCTGACTGGACTTTCTCCACCAGATGGCGCGTGTTGATGAAAGGATTCTCGTGGAGATGATTGTTTGGTATCTTCAATCTGTTCAGTATGGGGGATTTGGGGCGCTAGATGTGCCGTGGCTGGTTCTTGGTCAGATCCTTCACTATGTATCTCAAGATCTTCTTCCTCGATTTGTGAATGGGATTGCTCGACCGCCTGGGCAATGATTTCCTGAACTTGGAGATGGAGCTCTTGATTCACGCGTTCCGAGTAGTGAATGGTATTACGAAGTCGAAAAACACTGTCGATTTTTGCTCGTGCGCATGCAAGGGTATCGACGCACAAAGCCTGAACACCGGGATCTTCAACATTGGGCATTTGCCATTCGATGATCTGATTGATACGCTTTTCGCTCTCTGGAGACTGCACGCGGAGTAGCTCGATGGGGACATTAGCGTACTCATCCTTGATCGCAGGCGTTGATATATCGATCGCAGTATCGCAGAGATCGAGAAGGACTTCCAATGTTCGAGTATGCGACCTGCGTCCTATGGAGTGTCGAGACCGAGAAGAGCCAGAGTTTCGTTGTGTTGGTGGAAGTGAAGCGACCAAAGGAAGGCCTCTGTATTCCAAAGTGAACGGTTTATCTGGATGACTACGATCAAGTCCATCGAGTAATCGGGTGACCAGCTGCCTGTGATCACGGATATCGTCTTGGCATGTCTGAACGGAAGATTCCGCTTTATGCGTCAACACGCACAATTCTGTATGTTTCTCAAAGAACCATGGTACAAACTGGCGTTCGCAGATGTGGCAGTGGAGGGGGAGGGGAGGCGGGTGATTTTCTGGATATGAAATGTCTGGATTATCCATGATTTCTTGCACATACTGAGAGAGTATTGATGCACCAAAGCCAAGCATTTCAGAGAGCCCTGTATCAATGTACTCTGTGGAAGATTTTGCTTCTTCAAAGGGTCTGAATACCCACATTGTCTACATGTCAGGGAGGAAACAAGAGAACACTACATGAGTTGCTTGGGCGGTAACTCGATCGCGAATGAGAATTCCCTGACCCTCCATCTCCAAAGCTTCTGGGAGCTTTCTATCAACATTTTCGTCATCAGAATCAGTTTCGGTCTCGTGGACATTGGGTTTCCCTTGTCCGACGATGACATGAAACTTTATTCTCAGCGAATGCGAGTCATCTTTGAGCAACTTTTCAGTTGCGTCTTGAAAAACAAGTCTATCCGAGTCGATCAAGACCTGGGAGATTTCGTGAATTGAGGAAGGGTGGGTGCTATATAGTAAACATACAGAGTCAAAGTGCCAGCCCACCCAATGATATCGAACCAAGTCCAGCTAATCCATTTAAACTGACATTGCAAATCCAACTCGACGATGATATTTGAAGTCTGGGTATGAGCCACAGCGGCTCTCAAGTCATCTATTTCCGTGCTGAAGGAGGCAACTGTGGAACCGGCCCGCTGTAAGGCGGCAGACATTGGATAAGTCGAGATGAAGGTTTATAGGCGGAGGGAAGACATCGCGTACAGCTGGATAAACAGGGTTCCCGAAAACAGAAAAACTGCTAAAGAGTACGAGAACGCAAAAAAAAGTAGCGGTTAGATGAACGAATGGACGTTGACGTCTACCGCTCTTGGACGAGAAATGAGGTCACCTGTTCAGTTCTGCATGAAACATATTTAAACCCCAACTGTATATAATATTGTATAATGTACGAAATGCACGTAGAGATGTATGGGAACAAATTGTTTCCAGTTTATGTTTACCCCCCTCAATAAGGAAACCAACCAAAAAAAACCATGCCAAAATACGACAGCTACTGGTTCAGTATCTGACGAACGAGATCGTTAAAAGCGGGTGGATTGTCCAGGTATACATGGTGTCCAGCGTCTTTAATGATTTGTACTCTGCTCTCTATTCCAAATTCCCTCAGCCGTTCAGCGGCCTTCTGTCCTGCTTTTTCGTCCATCCAGTCTCTGTCACCATCTATACAATCAGCACTGCAGAATATCGAGGGAATACAGATGAATATTGTCGGACATTTCAGGTGCTTTACGCGGTCAATTAGGGGTCTACGAGCGTGTGCTCCGGGAGCCAGTAGATAAGTCAGTGCATACTCTCCGCTTCCTTTGCCCTTGAAAACAGAATATGTGTACTCGTGTAGAGCATCTTGTTCTTCCTTGGGCAGTGTCGAGAAGCGGCGGTGGCTCCATGCGGAAGCGAGACGTGCTCCCAAAGGCCCTGCGACACGGATGATCGAGAATGGGCTAATGTTTTGGTTCCAGAGAAAAGCGACCCAGACGGGTACCTTGTTAGCTGGTGGATGATGTTTTTGAGCAGATTGAGATTGTGTAAAATCGGGTTGAAGAGCAGTTGGTGGGATGCCGACGTCTTGCTTTTGTGGAGCGGCGTATGGAGATTCGCCGACCCCTGCAGGACTTACCAGGATGAGATTTTCGATTCGTTTGGGGTATTTCAAAGCATATTCGACTCCCAGATATCCGCCTACATAGTAAGACTCTTCAGTGATCTAATATACCTAATGAATGTGCTATGAGGGTGAATTTGTCAACTTTTCTCTGTACTCTCCACTCTTCTAGCGACTCGACAAAGAAGTCGAGGGTCTCATCGATGCGAGCGTGTGGTGATTTTGCGCGAATACGAAATTCAGGACGACTGGAGCGACCCATGCCCAGCCAGTCGAGTGCATATAAGCGATAATCGGCCATCGTCGCGAGGCTCTCAAAGTTGCGGTAAAACATGCCGAGAGCGGCGCCGTATCCGTGCAAGACGACAAGTGTCTTTTGTGGATCATCTGGAGGGGTAATGGAGTACTCGTTGATGATTCGATTGTTGCCTGATAAAACAACTTGTGCTACTGCCGGGACATAATCCTTTGGAAGGTTGACAAAGGACAAGACTTTCCTTTCTGCTGATTCGATGTTCAAGTTCCACCAGAGGTGAAATGATTTCGAGTAAGATTGCGGGAACCACGACTGTTTTGGAGGGACTGGAAGAGCTGCTGCCATTGATCTGAGCTGAGCGGGTGTAGTTAATGGATAGTACTGTGTGTGAGAACGCAGACGAATGCGGCGTGGATTGTGGCGTCGAAATTCGGGAGGGATCATATCATTATCAAGTTCATATTCATCATCATCATATTCATATTTATCATGATCATGATCATATTTATATT
>LXFE01000257.1:0-80966 GCA_001929475.1 Neolecta irregularis DAH-3 | reverse complement strand
CGGGGGTCAGTGCGGGGGAGGCGGGCGGGAGTGCGGGTGCCTGTGTATTGCTCAAAGACCCTGATGACGGGGGCGGCGTTGAATTTCTGTGCGGGGGATTTGCCTGCGCTGTAGAACTGGTCGATGGCGAGGCTGGGGTTCCACTGGCAGGCCTTGAGCAGCTTGAGGCCTGTGCGTTCGTTTGACTGCGTGACGTCGAGGAAATGGCGCAGCGCGTTCTTCTGGGCGGGCGTGTAGGCCTTTTGCGGGGAGAAGATGTTGAAGCTGCCCGGTACCATGGTCGTGCGGCGGCGACGCGGGCGGCAGGCTGCGGTTGGCCGGGCAGCAGCGGAGCGCGAGTGCCACCGCACGCACATCGATGCAGCGATACAGCAGGACTATACAAGCAGGCACTCTTTTACTACAGGTACGGCTATTACGACCATTCCGTCTACTATGTCCATCAATACTCGCTGGCGGCATGCGCGGGATGGCCGGTGTACGCACTCGTCTGCAGGCTTGCTGCACTGTCGCTGTAGTCGTAGGGCCTGCGGTCGTCGTCGGGGAGCAGGCGCTCCTTGACCTCCCAGACGTTGGCCTTCATGCTGACGCTGAACTCGAGATCCTCCTTTGTGATCGAGTCCCAGAACTGCGGGTGAGCAGGGCAACACGCCGGGGGCGGCACCTTGTAGACCATCATGACGGCGAGCAGGTTTGCGACGGCGACGAAGAACAGGCCGTCGAGGTAGTGGTTTGCGCGGGCGCAGATGGCGGGCGACAGCGCGTGCAGCGCGACCTGGCCGAGCGCGAAGAAGAAGACGCCGAACGCGATGTCGAAGAGCGGCCAGCGGTCGCGCAGCGTTGCGAGCACGAGGTAGACCTGCGACGCGGCGTAGGCGGCGAGGATGGCGGCGGGCGCAACGTACAGCACCGCAAACAGCGCGGCGGTGCTGCCGATCCAGCCGCGGAACGTGCCCAGCGCGACGCCGCTGCTCGCCAGAAACACGAGCAGCGACGAGCCGCGCAGCAGCGCCAGCGACAGGCGCGTGCCGTCCTCGGCCAGCTGGAAGCCGACGGCGCCGTTGCCCAGCAGGCACCAGCTCGTCGCGGTGACCAGCCCGCACTGCGCGGCCACCGCCCACGCATACACCGGCGCCGGCGGGCCCACGACGCCCGCGTCCAGCACCAGCGTCACCGCCGTCAGCAGCACGTACAGGTGCAGGAACGTCGCCATCTCGCGCCGCCCCACCGCCGTGTACTTGGCCCCGATGTTGGCCAGCATCACGCCCACCATCACCAGCGCCGCCAGCTGCACCACCGCCGCCGCCCCCTCGAAGATCAGCGTGTTCGCAAGCTCGATGTTGCGCGCATAGCACGCCGGCCCCGCGCCCCGCGGCTCCCCCACCAGCGCGCACAGCGGCAGCGGCGCCGCGTTGCAGATCGCCGCAAACGAGCCGAATGCCATGGCGGCCGCGACGCCCCGCCGCCCGTATTTATGCGTCGCTGCCACGTGCCGTGCCGTGCCGCCCCTTCCGCCGTGCCGCCTTCCGCCGTGCCGCCCTCCCTCGTTGCCCCTGCCCGCATACTCCTGTCCCGTCCCGTCCACGCCAGGGCCCAGATCCTGCACTCTGGCCTGTCATCGCCAATCAGGCCTGACATTATCGATAGAAACCTGTACTGCCTCTGCCGCGGCGTGCCTCAGACATTGATCTGTCTCGGGTTATGCCTGCAGGTTATAACCTGATTTGCATCACCGCCCCATAAACACTTGTTTAACCACCTGGCCTGCGACAATTTACATCATCGCCGTTTAGGCACCTGCCTGCGACAATTTACATCATCGCCGTTTAGGCACCTGCCTGCGGTCATCGCCTTCTGGCTTCGTTAATACTGATTCGCCCATGCACTGTTTAGGCTCGGGTTAAATACGGATTAGCATCATGGAAAACACTGCATTAGAGGCATCAGCAAGGGATGGCTGTGTTTTCAAGATAACAAGCATGACGTAGCCTCACCCTTTTAGCAGAGATCGTTGGGGATCAATCCAGGTCTCCTGCCCCATTAGCGATCGTGTACTCGCTCCTCTATAATAGTGCCACATTCCGGTCTGGACTGGGCAAATTGTAAATTTGTTGCTTAAAGAATGTCACCAACCCTGGAGGCGCTCCACTTGCTCTGTTCCATCAACACTCTTTTGTTTTATTATCCCTCGCTATGTCAAGCCCATTCCAAATTCGCCTGGTCTCAAAAGAAGATGTTTGACTGGTCGTGGCGTTCGGCTTTGTTCTATTTCCGAAGAGGTTTCCTTGGCGTTTTCGGGCATCGGGTGGCCAACGATCCGCAGTCTATTGCAGGTGCAGAAAACAAATCACTCCCAATGCTTGGCTCCGATTTTGTTCTAGTTTTTCCTTCAGGGGTTCCCTTGTGTACAGAAGCGTGCGAAAAGCCGGGTTGTAGCCTCAAATACATTTGTTCCATCATCAAACGGTTAGCCACTCTGCCATTTGAGTGTCGGCCATTTGGGAATTACATGTCAAAATAGGCAACTCCGAGCTTGCACAACCCATGTGAAACGAAAACGCCGCAGAGACAATCAAAAAAGAACAGTAAAATCGGGGAACCCGAGAAAAGGATGCATGAAAAAGTAGGTATCATGCCGTGCTTACGAGAGATTTTCACGGGTCGATAGGAGCGGATTTAAACTAGCTCGATCATTGATCGATATGCTGGTACCCCTGCGAAGTCGAAGAGAACCACAAAAGATGCTATAAAACACCTCGACCTTCCGTCATTGCGCCTTCGTTTCCCATCCCTCCCTCCCTCCCGGTAGGTCACATTCCTCCGATTGCCACCCTTGCCGTAACGCTGCCTGACTACTCTACTAGGCCACAAATTTCGGGAAAAGGCGTTTGGGTATGCCAATGTCTTGAAAGAGGCGCTGACTTCTTAACAGATCGATTGCGGCGTTCATCAGACACCCGGAACCTCAGCCTTAATAATACAGTCTCAGTTCCCGCCTCCTCCCGTAATCGTTAAAAGAAACCTAGGTGCCGCTGTTTTGCACCCGCATCCGCCAATGCAATAGAATGGTTAGTGCTGTGTCCTACCTCCAGCTGTTCGAATCTGCGTGCGAGCCTGCAGTCATGAGCTATGGCCAGTACACACCACCCTCCGACAACAAGCACCGCCAGAACAAGCACTCCATGCCCGCATCACCGCTGGACAGACACATCCTGCCCGCCATCCAGGATGCTTCCATCCCGCAATTCGCCTGCGACGTTTGCATCACCCCCAAGTCTGGCTCACGTCCTAGATGACTTGTCATTTCTGGTTTGAAAATACACTATCGCTCACCAACATCGTTTCCGGCAAGGCCGACCTGTCGCCCCCGCTCTCAGCATCATCAGCCTCGCGGCCCGCTTTCGTGAATTGGTGCTGCGACGTCCTGTCCTTGACCCAAGTGTCTCGCAATGTGGTCATGCTTGCTTTGTTGTTCATCTTTCGCCTCAAGACAATGAACTCTTCAGTTATCGGCAAGCCGGGAAGTGAATATCGCTTGCTTACTGTTGCCCTGATGCTCGGGAATAAATGTATTTCCACTCGCGCACAACGACTAAGCTCAAGTCCTCGATGATAACACCTATACCAACAAGACGTGGGCAGATGTCACCAGAATACCCGTCAAGGAAATTCATGTCATGGAGACAGAGTTTCTTAGCAATATGCGTTACCAGCTTTACTGCAGCGAATCGCAATTTGCAGATTGGAGAAAGCTTCTTGCTCGCTTTCTCCAGTTTCGAGAAGGATATCATGTTAGTCCTACCAGCACACATCTATCTTTACCGTCGTCTCCATCGACATGTTTAACCCCGACATCCAAATGGCAGCCGGTTCCTCCCCCCGTTTCTCCCTTCAAAGTCTCCTCTGGGCGTCTATCGTGGGTAGGTACTTCATCAATTTCAAGAAAACGCTCGTATGCCGAACCTCTCGCAGCTCCTCCTGCAAAACGACATGCCCAGTTCAATTTCAACGCTCTACCTTCCTATCTTGGTTCTCACTTTCCTCCGATTTCGCGTTCGCAGTTGCCCAAACTACGACTTGAGCAGTTACCAAGGAATTCACCATCATCCGCCACTAGAACATCTACAATATACGACTGCTCTCGCCTCAGTCCTTTCCACACCACGTCCTCCCAGGTATCGACTCCCACCTCGCTATCGCCATATCTTCACATGCGCGACTCCCCTTATGCGCCACTACAGCCAGTGCAAACACTCATGAACCCCGTTCCAATTTTTGATTCTGCAGGGCAGGTCCGCAGCATGTGGTACCACACCGTTGGCCGAGAATTCGGCAGCTATGTGCAGAGAGGCGTAGTACCTCATTACGGCCAACAGCCTTTTTGATTTTCAAAGTCGGAATTTATTATTGGCGTTGGAATTGCATTTCGGGTTTTACAGGCATTTTGTACCATACAGTCGCATTTGCATATTTCCCAATGAGCTCGTAATAACCCTGCATACAGCCTTGTTGAATTGTTCCAAATTCCCGACATTCGCTCATTCACGTGGCTTGAAACTGATACATTAATAAGGACTCGCGTGTTCAACCGGCGACATTGCTTATCATCACGCCAACTACTGGTTCTTTGTATTTTTCTATTTCATGTGACCAAAGTTATAACAACTAGCGTCTCTCATGCTAATGAGAGATAAACCTGTCTTTTGTTCACATGAACGAATAATAGCAAAGTGCAGCGTGATGTTGTTAGTGACACCGAACGCCGCAAACGGCTTTTCACTAACTACCCTTGAACCAGACCATCAATAAACCGGCCCCATTCAATCACCATGTCTCGGTCTCTTTCGCCTGCGCTCTCTGAAGACCTTGATGCTCTTTCCCATCCAATCAGTGACCTTCACCATAATGCAACTCCATCAGGATCTGTCACGACTATTGCAACCTTGGACACATACGTAGCCAAACCGTCGAGCGGAGATACTTCAAAATGTATCCTGGTTCTTTCGGATGCGCTGGGCTTTTCAGATCCTAATTTAAGGGTTCTAGGCGATGATTTCGCCTCTAATGTATGCGTGTCTCGGACACCACTCATTGCTAGGGCTATTACGTTGTAATACCGGATTTACTCGAGGGGGATCCCATTCCGGAAGAAGTGCTGCCAGCGCAGTCTCCTGACAGGTTTGTCATTGAGAAGGTTCTCGCTCGCGCTTAGTCGATGATTTAATGGGCAGATTAAACATGGCATCGCGACGGCCATTTACGTCCCTTTCTGGCGAAGAAGACACAATGAAGAACGCACCATGGCTATTTTGAGAGCCTACATTGAAGCTTTGCGCACTGAGCACGGCGTACGAAAAATTGGAGCGATAGGATTTTCTTGGGGAGGTGCCGCGCCATTTTTGAAGTTTTTGAACTTGACATTAGGTCGTTATACTCTAAAATTGGAATATATTGAGGCTGGTATTGTTTGTCATCCAACCGGTATTGAAGCTGCGGATTTTGACGGCGTTATCTGTCCAATACACTATATTTTAACGCAGAATGAACTCGTATTTTCCAAAGAACTTCAAGAACACGCCAAGAACGAAGCACAGAAACGAAATATCGAAATTCAGATTACAGAACTTGATGCCGAGCACGGCTTCGCCCTACGATTCGAGCCAAGTGACGTGAAATCAAGGCACGCCAAAGAGCAGGTATCCGTTGATCCTGCGAATTTTCTCACAAGCTAGGCATTTGAAATTACGCTAGGTTGGTTTAGACGTTTCTTGTAGGATTTTGAAGCGAGCTTTTGTAGAATTTGTTTTGTTTGCCCCGCCAGAACTTGATGATCTTCATTGGCTTATAAATACTCATACAACACAGCATTCCAAGTCCAGCTGCTACTTACCTGGAGTCCCAAAGATGGTGGCATCCCATCTCTGCTCATTTAGATATCTCACTTTACCATTCCATTCATCCTTTGTCTTGGTGAATACTATGACCCGAGGTGCCCATTCTGCGATCAGCAAGATCTAGAGTGAGGACAAACCCCTGAGCTGGGGTATCAAGTCTTGGTACTCTTCAGAAAGAACAATTACGTCGACGCCGAGCATTCTCAGCATATGGACAATTCCATCCCGCTTCCGGCATTTTAGGATACACGATGCGTCGTGCACTTTGGTTTCCTGCTCAGCAAGATTTATATCAGGATGCTCCTCTACATTTACGAGAACGACTAGATCAGATCGTTCTTTTGCGTTGCTTGGGATGCTGATAGACTACACTTTGTTAGAGTGTGGCAAGAGTTCCATGAGGATACTTTATCCATGATCACAGCAACCTTGCGCGGCTTTACTGGAGCTGCGACTAAAGGAGCGCAGTATGAATAAGCGAGGTAGCCTATCCCTGTTGTCACGACAGCTACTGCAAGCACTTGAATATATGACATTTTTCGGGGAGCCATATAAATCGAGATGAAGGTAGTTGCTACTTGCGTTAATTACAACAAATACAACCTAGCTCCCAACGGGACATGACAAAACTGGTGGTAGAGAATATACAAGCTTTGCCAGGAAAATAATCTAAAATTACAGTTTCTTGTTCCTTCTATGATATCCTTTGAAAGGAAATATAAATAATCATGGACTCGCTCGGTGATGCTCCATGTGTTCATCCCCATTGCCATCGAGCATATACTTTAAAATATCGCTGAGAGTGACCATGCCTTTGAGTTTCCCGGCATCATCTACTACAACAAGCCGATAAAGTCGCTCCCGACGAATTGTATTGAATATGCCTGCCAAGGTATCCTGCTCAGTGCATTTATGAACACCGGCGAACTCCTACACATATTATTAAGAGAATTATCCACAACTACATACATCTGGACGACGTAACAAAGCTTGACCAACTGTAAGCTCCAAATCGCCATACTGCCCAGCGCGAATAATAGTCAAGACATCAACGGCTTCATAGACATTAAGCACGACGCCTTCAACATTAGGCTTAATCTACTCGAGAACTACACACCTTCTTTGTCGACGATAGGAACACTGGCTATATCATGTTTGGCGAGCATGTCAATCACACGCAGAACCGGAGTATTCATATCAGCAGTCAATAGCTCGTCATAAGTCCCAATATGAAGTTCTGCAAGTGATTTTTTCAGTAGCGTAGTCTCTTTGCACTATAAAATAAGAGGTACGAATAAAGAATGGTCGTACATTCACAGCGATAAACTTGAGAATGCGATACTGGGTCAGTACGGAGACGAGCATTTCTTTGCCTGTATGAGTATTGATATCAACCAAGGGTATTCGTCTTGCTCTTGACTTGATGAGGTACTTGCACGCATCGTACAGGCTCCTCGAGGGCGCAATATAGTACGTCTCCGGAGGAGGTGCTCCAATCTTTTTCTCAATATCTGGAGTGAGCTACATTATGGGGGGATATATATACCTCGTAAGCCATGTAATTTGAAATCTTCCATCTCCAAGAGCGCCTGTGGGAGAGAAGTATGTCGTTGGTAGTATTGGATGACATTGATGAAGTCGGAAACCGTGAGCAATCCGGAGAATTTAGATTCGTTACTATCCCATAACGGCGCTGAAACGATGTCTCGTTGTCAATAATTACTACAAAATAGCATATACTGTTTTGCAGTAGGATGTTTAAGCTTTTCCTGACCAAGAGTTGAGTATCGAGGACAATCAACCGGAAACTAACGGGGAAGACATCATAGCTGGTCCTGCTCTGGATGAACGATCTGATTGCGTCCTTTGTCGGATAAGCAGAGGTGTAGAACAGCGGCATACCAGAGCATCCTGTTGGGCGGCATCGAGTGTGTCTTCACTCGTAGATTCATGCAGTGTTGAAGCCATAATGGTGGATGCCAGGTCTGGAGCAGGAGCTCTCTGCAAGGCTCTGTGCATATATGCATACATGCATATATGCACAATTCTACTGCGTTCCACTCTTTCTCAAAATTTCCGCTTGACGGCTGTATGTCCTGTGCCTTGCTGACCATATGCACTTGTACAGTAGGAGTTTACCGCTTCTCCTCGATGCTACTTTTTCGCCGCTTCTCTTCCACAGCTGCCCTACGCACAACCTTTTACAATTTATCCAGTGCAAGAGGCTTGGTGCTTGTCCAAGGAGCAGATGCGGCTACCTTTCTACATGGTTTGGTGACGAATTCGATCAATAGTGCTTGCACAAGTGGCATATACACTGCCTTTCTCTTACCTTCGGTATGACTCACACATCTACCACCAAGTCTAAGTTTGAGGGCCGTGTTCTTTACGATTCCTTCATATATGCCGCTCATCACAAGTCAGAATGGAGGAACCATTCCAATTCAGAAGACCCGGCCTACATCGTCGAGGTGGATTCGAAATGCACAGATGGATTGGTGACCCACTTACAACGCTATAAGCTACGAGCTCGGTGTCAAATACGTTTATTAGACGATTGGAATGTCTGGAATACTCCCTCGGCTGAAAAATACATCGGATGTCAAGATAGCCGTGCTCCGGAGATGGGAAGCCGAGTATTAGTGCCTTCGACCAGGCGACCTGAGCTGAACGCCCAAGAAGGTGACACTCGAGACTACCATGTCAAGAGATATCTGAACGGAATTCCAGAAGGTAGGGAAGAGATTTCGCAAGGAGCTGCGTTGCCCATGGAACATTGTATTGATTATATGGGTGGGAGTATTTCACCACATTTCCCCAGATGCTGAATCTTTAGTTGATCTCCACAAAGGATGCTATATTGGACAAGAGCTTACCATCCGGACCTATCATACTGGCGTAATCCGGAAGCGAATCTTACCGGCAGTGTTTTATGACCCAGAGCAGTTACCGCCAGAGACATTGGTTTACCACCCGTCAGAGATTCTTTTGCCCTCGCCGCAAACGCCAATATTTAAAGATTCTAAGCCCAGGCAAACGCCAATATTTAAAGATTCTAAGCCCGGGAAAACGCCAATATTTAAAGCTTCTAAGCCCGGGCGAAACGCAGGGAAGTTCTGCAATGGAATCGGGAACGTAGGGCTCGTATTGGCTAGGCTGGAGGATATGTGGTGTGCGGCAGATCAAAAATTCCATATCCATTGGGCAGACAGCAATGGAGCATCTAGGATCATTGGGGTCAAAGTATTTAGGCCTTCATGGTGGCCGGACGGTCGAGGACAAACTTGAGATTACTATACATCTGCTGTTAAGGAATGTAAATGTCATCATCGGGTATCCTTTCATCATTCAAGGAATGGAGGTCTTCAGCTTCCTAATCGAGACGGGCTTTTTTGAGCTTGATGTTGAAATGACTGAATTGGCGTTTGGGAATAGAATAGGCATATCTATTTGCAGAGCCGAGAGTAATTTCAGAGGATTATCTGGACAAAAAATCGACCCAAGTACCTAGCGCTTTGCAGTATAATGCTACCTTACTAAAACATATCAGTTGAATCTGAAATGCAAGGCATGCCATTTTTTCTTCCTTCAAACCATCCTTCCAAAAGATAAAGTATGGAGTAAAACCGTCAACCCGGTAGTTCAAAAGAGCAATCATTCCATCGGTCTATCCGTAAATATAGGATGACTTTTGTAAATGATATACGTCCATGCTTTCACCTGTGTAAAATTCGTAATCCTTGAAATTTGCAACAATTTTCTTTGCAAAAGCGGCAGCATTTTTCTCAAAGACTGCAACACGGTCTGGATTATCTTTTTGCAAGTAGGCTTTGACTGCCTTCATATAAGACTTGAGGTAGGTTAAGAACGATTTCTTGTCAAAGCTGGTGGCTTGCAACCGGAAAGCATGGGCAATGTTGTTCACCGTTTGCGCGTTGTCTTCGAGAGCCTCATCGGCATCTTCGGCGGAGGGGTTAGCACCTATAATACATCAAAATAGGCAGCTGAATACAACGCATTACCAATATCAACATTGCCTTCTTTAACCACGACCATGGAGCAGTCAACCTCGTACACAACATCATCAACTTCCTTGCTGTCAAAGATCAGCGCAGCTAGAAAAAATGTAGAACTGACAGCGGATACGCATCAGAAAGCATCTCATCGCCAGAGATAACATCTTTGTAAATCAACATATCCGGTAGGGTTAGATAGATGTGACCGAATGAAGTAGAATCAAAAAGCCTGAGACGAGTTTCTCTGAGAAGTGCCGAAGTTTTGAACATAATTAACGACGTTTATACCTGCATTATTAGCGGCAATTCCAGCAACTCTCACATCTGAAACTATCCATCGAACATGACATTGGATGGAAAAGAGGACTATTATAAATTGTTGAATCTCGATCTAAATGCTGTTCAGAAAGATCTCGATCGAGCATTTCGAAAAACTGCCCTTCGATATCATCCCGACAAGACCAAGGACCCAACTGCAATCGAGAGGTTTCATTTATTACAAGTTGCATATGATGTTCTCTCGGATCCAGCTGCCCGAGCGACATATGATCAAACCCGTAGAGCCGCAGAAGCTAAGCGTAAACGGGAGGAGATGTACGATTTTGAGAGAAGTAAGATGAAGGAGGATCTCGAGAATAGGGAAGGGGCAGCTAAACGGCAAAAAGGTGACTACGATGAAGCACAGCGCAATTTCCAGGTTCATCTAGAAAGGCTGCGGACTGAAGGTGCCCAACTTCGGAGAAAAAGAGAGGAAGTATTGAGGGCTGAAAGAGGGTCAAGGGACGCCAAAGAAGAAGAGAAGAATTTGAACATTTCAAGTCTGTTTACGGAAGATGATCGTACACTCAAAGTGCGTCTGAAGAAGGGAACCGACGGTGAAAAGGTCAACATCAAAGAGCTATTTGAAAAATTTGGATCTACAGAAAGCGTCGTGGTGAAAGGTCGAACGGCTTTGATAGTCTACAAGGATATTGCAGCAGCTCATGCTGCATTCCTCAATAAGCGAACGGATTCTTCCTTTGGTCTTATTCGAGATATATCATGGTTAAATGGTCGAGAACCGGATCTTTCCTTTCACAATACTGCTCCAGCAACCGAAAATGATGGTTTGGCTAATGGATCCCAAAAAGAGCCGACAGCAGTGAAATTTTCCTTTAGTCCAGGCGTTCTAAAAACAGCTGGATCTTCAGGATTTTCATCTTTTCCCGGTCCTTACAATGGTATTGAGACTCCATCTTCGTTATCAAATCTAGATTACGAGAGCATAACAATGATGCGTCTTCGGCAAGCCGAGAAGAAGCGTTTGGAGCAGGAGATACGGACGAGGGAGGAATCCGAAATTGCATAATTATATGTCTTGGAGTTAGGGGATTGTACAATATATGGGGCCTCATGCCATTCATTTCCGATGTTTTATTTCTCGACATTCGAAGAACCTCTCCAACGAGATACAAGCTCCCACATATGACTACATTGTCCACCTTCTGTTCTGCAGTCCAAGATATGGCTTCGCGAACTTTATGCCCAAAAGCCTTTGCCTCAGGAACATGTCGAGAAATGTCTTCTGCTTTGACACATTGAATCCACGGCATTCCATCCACTTTTCCAAACTCCACTGCTGCCAAGATATCTCTCGAATTGACCAAGATTCGGAGAATCTCCTCTACTGCCTTTCCCCTGGCCATACCAACGATCCAACCCGTTCTTCCACCGAGACCATTGATATACTTTCCTAGCTCCGATGCTGCTTGAGGGTTGTGTGCACCATCAAGAAGCACTTTGGAAGCATTGGGATGAATGTGTGATAAATTGATCAATTGAAGGCGACCGGGCCATGTTGTTTCTGCGATACCTTGACAGATTGTTTCGGCATTCAGTCTTGGAAATCTCTTTTGGAGCAAGGAGATGACGGCAAGTGCACAAGAAAGATTCTGAGGCTGATGAAAACCGGCGAGTGAAGGCCTTAGTGATACTGATTCATCTATCGTTGAAGCTGTACCATCCTTCTTTCTATAAGTCTCGTATATCTCTACGTCTCCCAGCTCATCTGCTTTCTTCCGAAAAATTCGTTTAGCACTCTCTTCGTTCGTTCCGTCTATCACGCAATCTATTCCTGGCTTCATAATGCCTGCTTTCTCGTATGCGATTTCTTTAATCGTAGATCCTAGAGTGCCCTGGTGATCCAGTCCGATTTTGGTGATAACCGTGACTGCGGGCCGTGGGAACACATTAGTAGCATCTAATCTACCGCCGATTCCAACTTCGATAACTGAAATTTCAGTATCACGCAAGAGGGTGAAGGCTGTTGCTGTCAAAACTTCGAATTTAGTTGCAGTTATGTTATTTTCAATATTGACATCCATTACCAATTTTTCGGCAATCAAGAACTCTTTTTTCTCGACAGGCTTGTCGTTTATCGCGATACAATCCCATCGATCGATCATATGAGGCGACGTAAAGCGGCCGGTTCGAATCCCAGAGCACTTTAATACTGAAGAGATATACGCACACACAGATCCCTTGCCATTTGTCCCAGCAATATGAACGATCTGGGGAACCAAATGTGGATTTCCAAGATGTGAGAGAAGATTTTCGATTCGGTGAAGAGCAAGGTCTATCATCAGTTCGAGTGTCGGTTATGAGGTGGATAGGCAAAAGTCAGGTTTCACCTCAGTATCGAAATGTCAAACATCCTTGTGTTCTCAGGTGGAAGCGCCGCGAATTCAATTGTCTCTGCATTCGGATCGAACGTGAGCTACGTTATTCCAGTCAGTGACAATGGAGGATCCACGAGTGAAATGTACCTCTGTAATATAAGATTGAAAACCAAATATCTAGCATGCGAGTAATTGGAGGAATGGGCATTGGGGATATACGGTCTCGCCTTGTCCGATTGATTCCAGATGAGAAAGGGGAGAAAAGTGCCCTGAAGGATCTATTGGGTCATCGTTTAACATCCGAGGACAAAGTTCATGCTCGGAATGAGTGGTTGAATCTAATAGAGGGATTGCATCCGTATATCCATCCATGTTATGCATTTTATTGATTCTTTTTCATATAGTGTATGGAATGGGGTGTCTTCAGAGAAGAGACAGGTCATCCGGAGTTTCCTGACGCATACACAGGCAGAAATCTCAAAGCGATCTCGGCCGTCGCTTCCATTCGATTTTAGAAATGGAAGTATCGGGAACTTCTTTTTGAGCGGAGCGCGTCTAGTATTGCTATACGAGGAATCATCTAACTGCAGTTCTTTGGTTCGTTAGAAAGCGCAATCTTTCAATTCGCAAGTATTGCAGGTATTCCAGAGAAAACGGCAGTATTACCAATTCTCAACTCAAACTTTTCACAGCACATCGCTGCCAAATTGACCAATGGTGAAATAATTGCGGGACAATCCCAGATATCCCATCAGATTGCAGAAAGCAGTGACGCAAGTTCAGGAGAAGATGACACGTTCCTGCCTGGTTCTCTTCCATCATTACGTACTCCTTCAATCATGTTCAACAAGCAAGAGGAGGAGCCATTAAATGCCCCTGTGGAGAAGATATACTATATCAACGTCTACGGCCATGAAGTACAACCGGTCGCAAATCCTAAAGTTGTCAAGGCTATTCATAGAGCACATGCTATTATCTACAGCATAGGTTCGCTTTATACAAGGTAATACCAATATAAGTTCTTCTAAAATATAGTATAATACCATCACTGATATTATCTGGCATCGGCGACGCAATAGCCACTTCTACATCTGTTCGATGTAAAATATTGCTCCTCAATTCAACACTTGACCGCGAAACCGGCCCTGGTTCAAAGTTTACTGCATTTGATTTCGTCAAAGCAATTCACAAGGCTTGTCTTCAATCGATAAATGTAGAATCAAGCGTAAATCTCGGATATCGCCAATTCATAACTCATATTATCTACCTTCGAAAGTCGACCCCGCCGCTTGTGAATGTACTGCTCCTGAAGGAATATGGGATTCAGTGCGTTGGTGTGACAGACAGTAGTGGAAGATTTGACCCCGTACAGTTACATAAAGTACTGGAAATGATAATGGGACGCTGTGTTCGCACTCGTAGCATGACAATGAACAGTGCCGATTAAATAAAACGGTCTATCGGGGAAGATATAACTGTTTAATGTATGGCGATCGATGAGATTTCTCCACTCCAGGTCCTCGATACATGAGCTCTTGTAATCCTAGATCCCTCCACGCTGGTTCTGGAGGTCTCTGGGCACGAGGAATACCAAGAATTGCGTGTTGATCTGGTACTGTCATTCAGAAAGAGGGCTTGAAAGGATATTTCTACCAACATCATCATCATCTGGATTTGCTGGCTGGTGTGCCAAAGGCACATCAATGTCCTCATCTGGCAGTCTATCGTTTCCCCAGTCATCCATTATGTCGACAATTCGAGGTTTTACGAAATGAACATGAGAGCGTTGTGAATCCTTAAGCATGGCCATCAACAGAAGGAAAGGACAATAATAAGAATAAGACCACTTACCATGCTAAAAGCTAGCTTCCAAATGGGAGAAGTCTCACATGGACGTTAGTTGCACTTAATTAAGACAACGTTAAGAAAAATGACCGCTAATTAAGGTAGACAGCGAACACCAGTCCCGTCGTCCGCTTCACCACCAAAAGTCGCTCATCTCGACACATATCGCTCCGCATGTCAAAGAATAGTTTGATTTTCAGCCGCCCTAGAACTTACGGGAAGGATTCTCGCCAATGGTATATTTTTCCCTGTCTGTCGATCGATTTTGACTAGCATAGTCGAGTTTGCGCTCACGTCGCCGGTTTAATCCGAAAATACGATCTCCTCATCTGCCGTCAATGCTTTCGAGAAAGAGCTTCTGATATTGGATTCACAAAGGTAGTTGAAATCCCCGGGAGTGCTTATTCTTATCATTATAGACACGATAGACGAAAGTTGTGCGGTTCTATATTTCTAGTTGGCTGGATCTACTTTGTTACATATAGCCATTTCTTCAAAGAGATCATTGCTCTTGCCTCGACAGATGGACCTGTTTATTGGCGTTACCACAATCCAAGAACAACTTTTTCCTGCCTCGGAATAACAATCCTTGATATTATCATTGATCCTTGGTTGATTTCCAATCTATAAGTCGCAATCACCGCATTACCAAACTACTGCTTCTCGTCAAATGTGGCTAAGACAGGTCGAGAAATTTATAAAACCAGGAAATATCCAAAAGCCTTGTCATGTTCTATGATTGTTGTTTGTTTTACTATCAGTAACGACGTTCACGAGAATACATTTTTATTATACTGAAACACAGCCCTCATTTTAATCATATCTGTTGTTGGCCGTGTACGGGAAAGAAAAGCATCCATAATAAGCGAAAAGAACTTTTGCTGCCACCAATGGTATTGAAAATGAATTGAAAGGCGGAATGAAATAAATGAATCCTGAGCAACCCGTCGCCGAAAACCAGACCTTCCTCAAGATTAGATTTTACTCCAGACTGTATCCGCCTCGACCAAAAGAGCAAAGAAAACAGGAAAAATAGCACATGTGACAACGTGTATAAATTATTGAGAGAGCAATTCCAAGGCTTTTCGAGAGAGATTGATCACTTCTGTTTCGCCGTTGTCACTGTCTTCCATACTGGGCAGATCTCGAGAGGCGATATTTTTGATACATGAAAGTATTTCAGAGCTTTGCCTAACAACGCTGTCGAGTTTCGGATCTATTATTAGTATTGTAGAACGAACTAGTCATGCACCTTTTGCTTCGAGTAATTGCAGCAGAGTCCATACAGCAATATGCTGGAAGGTGATGTCATCACTATCTAGAAACCTCCGAAGATAGCCATATATTCCTCCAGCAGGAGATTCCCAGACTTCTAAAAATGGAGTGTAATCATCAACTACACATGTCAGAGAATATCAATCATTCTATTATGCCCTTCGATGAGAGATTTCCAAGCGCAGCAGCGCTGTTGCCCTGAACTTCAACGCTTTCAGAGTCCGTCAAGGGAATAAGTGAATGGCAAATACCGAGATTGAGCAAATGTCCCTTCAGTTCATCTGCTGTAAGTAGTTGATGGCAAAATATATACCGCTCAAAGCTAAAACGGCTATACAGGCAGTCATTTCGCTTTGGACGCTCAATGGCACATGCATCAGCAACTCCTTACATTTTTGGACAGCTTCAGCTTCAACAATTGCGCGTTTATTTTTCTCAGATGAAGCAGCAAGATTTCGTAAAGTAGAGATACTGTGGCACTGGATTTCTTCATTGTCTGTATTCGAGAGAAGGTCCACGAGTGGTCGAAGGAATCCGGCATCGATGATAGGAGATTCATTTAGAGGATGAATGGAGATGTTCCTGATACAAGCGACGCTAGATAATACAAGAGGTAGATATGCCGACTGAAGTAATCGGAGGAGAGCTGGAAGACCATTAGACCGGACGATGTCGATTTGATATTTCTCTAGGCGGTCAGCTTGCTACGTCTGGCTTATTCGGACCATCTGAAGCTAGGTTTCTCAGGGCTAGAGCAGCTTGACATTGGACTTTTGGACTTTGTACATCCATGAGACTGACAAGCGCTTGCACAAGACGCGGTTCCGATGCTGCAAGTTTTTTACGATTTGTGGCGTCCACGGCGATATTGCTTAGCGCTGTGGTACAATAGTATTGTACGTCCGTATCTGTTGAAGATAACAACGAAACAAGAACCGGGATAGCTCCAGCATTGACAAGCTGCTGTCGATTCTCGTCAGAGTGTGTCATATTGAGTAAGGCGCCAGTGGCGTTCCGCTGCACTCGAAGATCCTTGGATTTTGAGAGCTTCGTGAGAGGTCCTAAGGCACCAGAACGAGCAACTCTCGACTTATTCTCATCTTGGAGATGAGCATATACTTGGTGGATCTGAGATACCATGCGTAGCCAAGTTTGTTATACAGCCTACAGCGTTGCATTGAACCTCGACGTTACTCGACATCATTTGACGGATCAATGGATCAAGACCTCCCAAGCGCACGATTAGAACCTTGTTCTCGGCTGGCAGTTAGATAATAGCTTTGGATCGAGGGTACTGTTAACCGCAAGATTGCCCAGAGCTGCACTAGCTGCTCTTTGGACTTCCATATCTGAGCTCTGAAGTAAGAAGAGAATTGGTTCCAAGGCGTCTCTAGTAACTTCTTTGACATCTATACAATTCAAGATGGCACATTGAAGTGGACATGCCTTTTTCGGTGATTTCAGCGAATGCTAGTGCAGCGCTCCGTTGCAAGTCAACGTTCTCCGAATATACCAGAGTCGTTAGGGCTCTCAGAGGTTCCGAGCTAAAAAAGTCCGTCTCATTACGCTACAGGATTAACACGTCAGACAGACAAGGGATGAGATACGTTTTCGAGATATTGTAGGAGATCAGCAACAGCTTCACGTTCGTTGTCTTGGAGCAGCGGTTCGTATAGTCCAGACTGCGACTGTCCTTAAAGGTCAGCAATGAAACTGGCGAGCAGGTTAATACGACCGCAACAGTTGGAACACCAGTTACCCATGGAGGGTGATGGGAGTCGACGAGGCCTGATGATAAGACTCCGAAGGAAGGTTGTCCGGGAAGAGCAAGAGAAAATGGATGGAGTGTCAGAGGGAAGAAATCAGACAGGCAGGAAAGGGAGGGGAGGGGAGGGGAGCGATAGCAGACAAGGACAATGGAAGGGCAGTGCAAGGAACGACAAAGGTGGTGGAGTGGGGCGCGGGCAGCAACACGCGCATACATGCAGCTTCTGCATGGTCCCCTGCAAACGACCTCATCCCCAACTACCACCACATCCTATCTCATTTACCATCTACCACCACAATTCTATTTCATTTACCATCCACCATCCACCATCCTGTTCATCGTATCTTATCCTACAACCCTACCCTACTCTATCCCATAGACTGTCCCATCAAGAATCACGACCCTATCCCCACTACCATCCGCCAATCCAACTACATATTGCATATACACACTATCAGTCCATCCCTTCTGCTACACTATCCCATTACAACCCATCACATTTAAACAATACTAGACCGGTGCCAGTCTCAGGATTCTCATCAAGGCCTCACCTACCTGAACATACCTGTGTTCTGCTGTCATTGTTTAGTGCGCATTCATCGCGTCTACTGTGAAGCATTCACTGTGCATTAATAGGTACTATAGATGCCCTATCACTCCAAGTCGCAAACACCTCTCCAGCGATGTCTTTACCACCATCCAGCTGGGCAGCAACAGCGACGTCGCGTTTTTCGTTCCGCCATCTAGCGCCAGCCGCTATGCGTGCACCTGCCCGAGATTCGCCACTGCGCGTGATTGCCCATATCGATCTTGACGCTTTTTACTCACAAGTCGAGCTTGTTCGCCTGCAGCTATCCCCTGATACCCCATTGGCAGTACAGCAATGGCGCAGCATAATTGCGGTCAACTACCCAGCCCGAGCTTTTGGGTTGACACGCCATGAGACCATCGAGTCTGCGCTACTGAAATGTCCTCATCTGGTTCTTCAGCATGTCCAAACTTGGAAGGAGGACCAGGTTAAGCCTCACTATCATCTGAATCCCGATATGGCCACCCACAAAGGTGCCTTGGGGTTCGTGCTCTTTCTCATGCGTAGTCTCTCTGGATCCTTATCGCCGAGAGGGAAGGAAGATTCTCGAGATTTTCCGACAGCACTGCGATACTGTTGGTACTGCATCTCCGCTAATACAATATCTCACTTTCAGAGAAGGCTTCTGTAGACGGTACATACTCCAGCCGCTGAACATGAGTTGATCACCCCAGAATCTTTTCTTGATCTCTCTACTCTTGTTAGGGAAAAATTACTAGACAGGTACCCCTATCTAGCCTTTCCTCCCGACGGCGACGCCTCCTGCAACCTTCCTCTTCCTCTTGCATGTAATTGGATCGATGATCATGGCACTCTAATTCCTCTGTCACAAGAGGAGTCAGAGGAAGGTCCTCCTGATTGGGATGATATCTGTCTGCAGATTGGCGCCGAAATCGTTAGAGATATACGTTTGCACGTTCTCAAAGAGCTTAAATATACCTGTTCAGCAGGCGTTGCGAAGAACAAAATGCTGGCTAAACTTTGCTCTGCCTATCGGAAACCGAATCAACAGGTAGCACGCTCGCAATTATCGGGCTAATTGCAGACCATTATCCGCGATCGAGCAGTTATGGGATTTTTGGCTGATTTAAAGTTCACCAAAATTCGTAACTTGGGCGGGAAACTGGGGGAGCAAGTGTCTGAATCTTTGAATACCGAATTATGTCGAGAGCTTTGGTACATGTATTGGTGTCGGACCCCGACTCAGTGAAAGGAGGTTTTCCGTTGACGAACTGCGAGGAAAACTCGGCCTAGAAACTGGGCCCTGGGTTTATTCCATTTCAAGAGGCATTGATTATTCCGAAGGTTCGTCATGGACTCATGCGTAATTGACAGCTAGTCAACCCGCGAACACAGATCAAGTCAATGATGAGCGCCAAGAATTTTCGACCAAATATCGGCAACATTGAGCAGGCGGTAATATCCCGTTTGAATGAAAACTTAAAAGCAGGAACGCTGGATGCGCATATTGACCGCTGACCTTGCATCGAGACTGCTCGAAGATCCCTTATCCAGGCGCCCTAAGACTATTACTCTTCATCATGTATATTCCTTCCCCATGGCCATACTTATTGCTAGCGGGGTATTAATAGAGCCAACAAATCACGTCAAGCACCAATTCCGATTGGGAAGGAATTGACGGCTGACTATACGAGTTATCTGGCGGTCAGTCTAATGAAATCTCTTGAAAGTGAAAATGGTTGTTACCCTTGTACGATGTTGAGCGTTGGTCTCACCGGGTTTGAAGGCGCTGAAGATGGAGTGAGAGGCATTTCCGTAAGAATTGTCGCGGCGGTGTTGTTTAATGATACTTAGGCCTTTTTATTAAAAGGCGAAGAAGCCAAACTGGCGAAACGCACAGCTGAATCTTTTCATCTACCTGGGCTCAAAAAGACTAAGACAGGAGGAATTCAGAGATTTTTCGAA
Organism: Neolecta irregularis DAH-3; assembly: GCA_001929475.1. NCBI lineage: Eukaryota > Fungi > Ascomycota > Neolectomycetes > Neolectales > Neolectaceae > Neolecta > Neolecta irregularis. Next base: position 60,996 of record LXFE01000257.1, on the reverse strand, counting down.
TCATCAGAGACGAAACATGATGGCGTACAGAAATCAAAGGGATTAAATAACGCCGGATCAAGCGACACTGAGAACTCTAAAGACTATTCCCCTGAAGCTGGATATGCATCACCAAAAGGTTTCGCATCACCTCTTAGTTCTTACACCACTCTTCATGACGAAGAGTTCTGTTTTCGGTGCGACAAATGCAACGGGAAGTTGATACCATTTGTTGAACGCGAAGAACACGACGATTGGCATTTCGCGAAAGGCTTATCTAAGGATGATCGGCCTCTCCCTTCAGTAAGACAGGTTGTCAAGTTGAGTAAAAGGAAATCAAGCCCATCTGAAGCTAAAAGCCAGCGGAAACTTCAGTTTCGGTAGCTCAATGACCTTGGCGCATTGGATAGATGACAGGAATGCGCAGATTAGAGAGTGATAACGGGTACTGGTAGTTTCCAACTTCAAGCCTGCAAGTCACGGTTTGGTTTTCAGTTCACGGAAAGATATGTGCTCGGGAATGTGTAACTACTATAGCACTTGTATAAGAAATAAATTGAGATGAAAAAGTCCTACAGTAGCATATAAATCACCTATGGAAAGAGAAGAGTCCAAGATCTTGGGTGTGATAGTTTATTAGTTTATCCCCGAGCAATGTCTTCAAAAATCCGTTTTTTATCAAAGCGTTCAGAAGCTGCCTGGAAATCGAATTCCTCATCAGGACACCCAGGCCCGGCATCATCATCCTCGCGTCTCTTTCTGCGAGGTATATCTCGGCGTCGAGGGCGAGGTGAGACGGTCAACTGGAGCCCGAGGTTGTCCGTAATACTTGACATTGAATTACTTCTCCGGGGTGTTTCAGCGACTTTTTGAGGATTTTCTGACTGTGGGATGACTTTACTGGATTGTAAACGGTAACGAGTGTGTGTAAAGTCTTGGATGACATTTTCTCTGTTAGATAAGTTTTTAGGACGTTTGTTGGTGGCTACTAGTCGTAATTGTGGATCGGTATCATCGAATTCCTGAGATTGTTAATAAAGTGCAATGTTTGTGGGATTCAGGCACCCTAATATCATTGAATACTTTTTGTTTGTCAAACAATTCCAAGTTACTTTCAAAGTCGAAATCTGGAGCTTTGAGGATGTTTTCGACATCATCATGGGCCCATTGTTCCGAGTCTGAGGGAATCTGAGCCTTACGGGGGGTTTTTCTGGCGCCAGTCTTTTTTCTTTGTTGTTGAGGAGCGGTTCGAGGACGGAATTGGGTAGACTCGAGGTTGGTTTTGGAAAACTGCTGATCTGGAGATTTTGACGGATTCGCAGTGTTCTATGGGTTGAGCATGGCAGTGCGGCAGACAGATACAGTAAGGGTTGGTCGAGTAGGGGTCGGCGAGTCCTGCGAGAATAAGTGTTTAGTGCATTTGGTAAGGGGAGCAGACGAGCGAGCGGGGAGTCTCGATATGGAACATGGACAAGTCGAGGATATCACTGCCTCTGAATTTGTAGGGGCCGACATAGTGGATGTTTACTGGGGATCAGGATGGAACAACGACAGGTAGAGCTACCATCGTCCAGATAAAGCGTCTGAGAGGCCGGGTCGACATCGCGGATCTTGCCCTTGACTTGAGCCCCGTCGCGGAGAGAAAGAGTAGCACCGAAGCCGATGAAGTCTTTCTTGTCCATTGCTATCTTTTGGGGAGGTGACAGATACCACAACTCAGACTTGGCATGCCTATATTAAATGGACAGCAGATAAATAGGGCAGCAGATTTATCACCACTACAGCATTCTACAGACAGGATCACTACAAACACTACTACTATCTCCCTGGTTCTGTTCGAGTTCTACCCCGAAAAGAGACAAAAAGATTACCCTCAGAGAGGGATTCCAAAAACTGCATATCCGCATTAGCCAAGCGGACGCCCGGCTCCATCTGGTAAAAGGCAAGAAGGAGATACGTTCGACGTCCCCTCGTGCGGAAGGGTAGGGCTTCATGACTGGCCATGCCTGCCATTTTTATACCCGCTCGCCCCGGCAGGAAAAACAAATATGCGCCCCAACTGCCGTTAATTAGGGTCCAGCGGACTTTAAAAACAAAACGTTGCCCCTGTTTGGATCAGCTGCTGTCATCGCCGCCCTCACATAGTATTCACAGATAGACGATACCCTTTGTATTCTTCTCTCTGAACTGTACCCATGCGAATAGTTGTATAGAAATATCTACCTCCAATATCCCTCCATCTTTGCTTCTCCTGTGCCCCCCTCGTCAACGCTACCCCATCAAAATGGGAAAACCAGCAGACAAAGGCGCCAATCGCAAGCTCACAAAAGTCGTAAAGGCGCCTCGCTACCGCCCAGGGGTTGCCCCTGCTCCAGAAAGAGAGAGTTCCCCTGAAGATGAAGACTCTCAAGCCGACGAGCAGCAAGAAACAGACCAACGACCCTCTGCACCTTCAATATCCGCTCCTACAATTGCCTTGAAGAACGTCGATCTAAATGAGAGGTTTCAACAAAGTAAACAGGCAGAGGAGGAACGTGCGAGGATCGAGGAATCCCAGAGGATAGCTGCTGCACCGTTAGATCACAGTGATGACTATACAACGGCAGAATCTTCCGAGGAAGAAGAAAGTGAAAGTGAAGAGGAGAAACCTAGGGTTTTATTAAAACCGACCTTTATACCCAAGTCTCTCCCTTTGCCGTTATTCGCTTATTAGAGCAGACCCAAAAGAAACACTGTAGTGGATGTAAACTCCCATGCCATCGTCTCTTCAAACAATAAGGAAGATACCCATCTCCTAATCGATCAACAGTTGAAGCGCGAGGTCGAAGAATCAAGCGATGACGAAGGCGGGGATATCCTTGACACTGATGATCTGGATCCCGCCGCCGAACGAGCAACCTGGAAGCTCCGCGAACTACAACGAATTAAACGAGAAAAAGACTTTTTCATCCAACGCGAGAAAGATATCGAAGAAGCCGAACGAAGAAAAAATCTCACCGAGGAGGAAAGATTGGCAGAGGATATGCAATGGGTAGACGCCCAAAAAGAGAAACCAAAAGAGAAAATGCGGTTCATGCAGAAATATTGGCACAAAGGAGCGTTTTACCAGGTATTTTACATATTTCCCATAAATGATATTCATATTAAACCATATCCAGGACGACGAAATTCTCAACAGGAACTATCTCGAAACCGTCCAAGACGACGCCCTGCACAAAGAAAATCTTCCCAAGCCAATGCAGTTGAAAGACTTGTCAAAACTCGGCAAGGCTGGTCAAACGCGGTATACACATTTGGTCGACCAAGATACCACAGAACGAGATAGTGCGTGGTTTGATAGAAATTCATCAATCAATAAACGTACATTGAATAAAATGGGTGGAATGAAGGACGACCGAGGGTCTAAGCGAAGGAGGAGTTAGCCATTGGGAAAAGGGATATAGGATGTAAATGGGCGTTTTATTTGAGGAACTGTTCGCGTTCTAACACCGATTTATCCAGTTTTATCAGGAACACTGTTCGTTGCGGGAATGCTTCGGTTGGGGACGAATGGGCCGTTACTCTTGAGGGCTACAAGTCAGCATCTCTCTTATTCGATTACGGTATATACAAACTGAGAACCGTCCAATACGGCTTCTATGATTCCCGCCACAAAGGCACCGCAATTGAGACTCGACATTTCTTTGGGCACCGAGATGAAACGATTGACCAAGGGATCATTATCATAGATCATATCTGCACTTATTAACTCGAATACATAATATACTGTCATGCATTCGTCATCGTTCTCCGTGCTTCTCTCTAAATCATCTGCAGTCTTGGCAAACAGACTTTTCCAAATAAAGGTATGTATGAATTGCAGAAGTGACAAAATCCGTGTTTCCCTCTTTGAATTCCGATCTCTCCAGATAATCAGTTCGAGAGAACGTTGACCCACACGATAGCCGTGCTCGTTCAACCTCGCCTAATCAGAATTCATGCGCAGAGCGAGGCATTGTTTTACTTTCTCTCGAGATCAGGGATTGCCTGGACCTGGCGTTGGACATTCTGAATAAGCTCCGAGAAGAGGAAGAAAAAGGCAGACAAGCTGGTTTCAGCTCCCTTGGTACGATTTAGGTTCTTGTCATAGATAGAAGATCGCTTTAACAGAGAGGCACGCACAGAAGACGCGATAGACGATTGAGGGATGGAGAATCTCGCAGATTGTGGAGTGACTAGAGGGGTGGAAGTCATGACAAGAATAATGGCGCCGCCTACTCCCATTGATTGGATATCATGGAATCAACTCATATCTACCAGGAAAATCACTAGGTATCCTCTGGGGGCGTTTTTCAATTAGAAAGGGAGTGGAGGTGGACTATCTGACTAATATGGTATAGAATTCTTAATGTATCCATCATTGGCAAACATGTGTTTTGTTACAGAGAAATAGAAGGCTACAGTTGGGGATGATAGGGTAAGCAAGACCTGAAACAGCGTGGGTTGCAATTTCAGTATATCTTTTGAGCTGACTTTAAATTTTGGGCAAGGGCAGGTGAAAATTCGAGAGGGAAGCAGGCTTGCTTTTGTTCAAAATGGAGGAGAAAATTAGAGATTGCATTCTGGCTATCTTGAAAGAATGAGGCCAGGTCCATTGCTATAGGATAACAACGACAAGAGCCTTATTTCGTGCAGAAAAAAGCTGATCAGAGGAAAGACAGAAAACAATTCATAAAGCTTGACCGTCGGTTGCTCACCATTTACCATCTTTGATTGGACTGCTACGTCAGCTTTTTGACGAGCAAGCGTATTCAGGGCAGCAAGTGTTTGTTTGCCATAATACTTGACAAATGAGTGGGCTTGTGGGGATGTAATCAGGCCCCACGATCAGACAGCACCGGCGCCAAGCCAGTGGCACGGCCCATCCGCAACACTGCCTGAGGCCCGCCCCGGCCTGGCCCCAGGAGTAGCCCTTTTTGAATCCAAGCAAAAGATTCTGAAGTGAATTCAACGGATAACATCTGGTTATGTTATGTTGTAATAGAAGACATGATGTTGGACTTTCTCTACGTAGATGTGGTCAAAAATGGCATATAAATCATATACATCATCATCATGATATAGATGGTAGAATCAAGTTATTTTTCTCTCTGATTCATTCGGTTTGGATTTGCTTGGATCTTGTTTATTTTCTATTCGGCTATCTCCATACAACGAATCCTCCTTATGACGAAACGCTGCCAAGCCACATTTGTTATATCCAGGTTTGATTGCATTCGGCTGGCCCAGAATTTCGCCTTAATTCAAGGTGTTTGTGTTATCGACAACAAAGTAAGTAGTGCATCCAATTCTGTCACCTGAGAAATCATCCGTATATCATGATTGATTGTTCGTAATTGTTTCCTTTTCTCCTCAAACATTCATCATTGTGTATATGACTCTCAAATATTATTCCCTGCCGTTAATCATAGCTATCGAGTCCTACCATAATAATCCCTGAATCCGGCCTCCACCTCAAATTCTTATTCATGGCTTCAGCCTCCACTTCCGATGTCCAAAAATCGCTCTCTCGCCGCCGTTCTTCTCTTTCTGCAGCAATATCTCGAATGAATCCATTCAGCTCATCACCCGACGCAAAGCCCCGGGAAGACTCCCCAGCTCCGAGACGGTCTTCGAAGCCAAAATTGAAACTTAGCTTTCCCGGTCCTACCACTACCTTTCGCGTTGGTGTCTCAGAGGACACCAACAAGAAATGCCGAAGGACGATGGAGGATACACATATATATCAATATGACTATGCTGGCGTGGATGATCAGGGTTTCTTTGGCATATTTGATGGACATGCTGGCCGAGAAGCTGCGGATTGGTGTGGTCAAAAGTTCCATATTCTCTTCAAGGAGTTCATCCAGAAGAACCCTGAGGCATCCATCACTGATCTCTTCGATGCCGCATTCAATCATACAGACAAGGCTTTGGAGAGCATCCCTCAGAAACATTGTGGATGTACTGCAGTCACTGCTCTTGTTAGATGGGAACAACGGGACGGCTCAAAATCCCGGATGCTATATACAGCCAATGTTGGGGATGCACGGGCTGTGTTAAGGTATCTGCTATCGAAGAGTTTAGAATTGATGAAAGTCGTGGAGGACAGGCTACTCGACTGAGTTATGATCATAAAGGAAGTGACGAAAACGAAATGAAGAGAATCGCGGAGTCTGGAGGGTTAATTCTCAATAATCGTGTTAATGGGAGGCTTTTTATATAATACGTTTACTGACGAGCAGGTGTCTTGGCTGTAACTCGAGCTCTTGGAGATGCGTATATGAAAGACCTCATCACCAGCAGACCATTTACCACCGAAACCGTTTTGGACCAAGACGACAATATTCTCGTCCTAGCATGCGATGGGGTGAGTCTAACATTTTTGTCTTGTCTCATATATAGTTATGGGATGTATGCACAGATCAACAAGCAATCGACCTCATCCGGGATATCAAAGACCCGGTTGTCGCAAGCGAGAAGCTCGTTGCTTATGCTCTTGAACAGTTCACTACTGATAATCTTACCTGTATGGTCATTCACCTCAACAAAGAACCAGACCCAAGTCTCCATCACGCACCCGCAGAGTCTAGCACATTAGGTGAAGCTGGTCTTCCGCTCCCTGTCGATGACGGGACTCGAGCATCGAGTACTGCTGCTATCTCCTAGGTTGGTTGGGACGGTAAATACATATGTTGTCATATTGTACAGAAGCGTCTTCATTCTCTTACATTTGTCTTTTCCGCATGCTTTTATATTGGAAATGGGTGATGCAGGAATCTTGTTTAAATTATTTGTGTACTTGGCAATGCGAACACTAGTCGCCCGTCTCGAATTGCAAAGTCTCATCTCCAAACAAATCTTCCATTTTCACATCACTATCAGCTGCGCCGGAATCCAACACATTCTTTCCAGGCGTTTCATTTACTGCAACCGGTGTTGAATGACTTGCAGGACCATTCATCTCATTCAAGATAGTATCTCTTGCTCTCTTCTGAATAATCAGCCTCTTGAGGCTACTTCAATTCATACCAATCGTATCTCAATATCATCACACGCCTGGTGAAACTCTCCCAGCCTATTTTCCAATTCCTTTTGTAATGTGTCGGGCAGACCAAACGCGGACGTGGGAACATTTCTAGGAGAGTAAATAGTAATAGTATCCCATGTTTTACATCTTTTCAGATTTGTCTCGTGCCCGGTAAATCTGCGCAATTTGTAAAATTAAGCCTTTCAGCGATGCATCGAGTTTGTTGATTTCGTCGTTCATTAGTTCTCAAGGATCGTTGTCCAAGCGATGCGGATATATTCTCATTTAGTGGTCAAAGCCAAAATTCTACATCATACACCAACTTTACGATTTTCGTCAAGCAATTGATTGACCTTTTTCACTTTTTGTCAGTCACTTAAATTTGACGGACTCGATTAACAGCTTTTCAAACTTCCTGCGCGAAAAAAAATCTGTGCCAAGCAATCGTCTACCAGTTCGCATTTGAGAATATGTTATCACTTTCACAACTGTCTTTTCACTGTGCCGTATTGTTTCATTATCCGGATATGGGGTATCGTGTTACTTTGGGTACTAAGCAAATGTTTTCATTACAAAACTATCATGTGTTCTATTTTGTCGGGCACAACGTTACTCACAGTAATGCGATCCACGGGGTTGCCACTGTCACCATCCCACAGCATTATCGAACTGCAACCTGGGACATTCAACCAAAGTTTATCGCACAAATTACAGGATCCATGCTCCTTACAGTCCCTGAATTAATCACCAAATCGGAAAAAGGAGAGCCTCGTCCTATGGCAGTCGTTTACCCTGGAGTATCCTCGACCATTAGGAGTATGCGTGGGCCTGAGGAGTTACTAGGTAGCTTTCGGGGGTAGATGATTTCCTGTTTCTTATTTTAACTCCCTGCCGACGTGGAGGAAAGCCTGTTCTGTCATATAATACTTTTCCACTTTCCAGATAGAGGAATATAACCCACCCCCGTTTCTTTTCTCGGCATCATCAAAAGGCAGACAGAATCCCAGCTTGGAGATTTCTACAACTATGTAACTTTTGTACCACTACGTTCATCTTGTATTGCACTCCCTGAACAAAGACTGGTTCACTTAGGCTATCAAGTGTCCCCAAACGTTTGTTACTCTCGCATCATATAAGCTAGCAAGTGCTGTATAAGCATAGTTATCTAGTGATGCTACATGATAAAACCAAGTCTGCTTGATATATATGCTTTAATATGCTAAAGATAAGTAAAATGCCGTTACATTCTCAACTTCCAATGATCCGCTAAATTATCTCCAAGATTCCGTGGCAGATAAAAGAATATTCATGTAGCATCTCTTAGCGTAACAACAAAACGATCCATCCGTTCCGTAAACTCTTGATCGTAAATGACAAATTTCACCAAAACCAACCGTAGTCTTAAACGACCTTCTACAAAAGCTGTCCTTACAACTTCCGGGGTACAGGAAAGAGATTCTCTTCTCGTGAATCCCATCTCGATCAAACGACTTAATTTAAGTTTTCTATTTCCCGATATAAAGAATTTAATCCAATGCTCGCGTTCCACTTCAGGTAAAATTTCCCAAGACGTACAAGGATCGAGTTCTCCATATATATTAAACAGATAGTCTCCTATTCAATCAACACTAGACGTATACCAGAAAGGGGTGTGTATATACCGAGATAACGCCATAACGTTCCGGTCCGACTTGTAAATACCCGAAGAGGATATGAAGGAAAATTGCTCATTAAATCAAGGACAAGACCGCATTTCCCCGGCGCAGAGGGTAAATCGGGGAATACACCATATTTAATAACAACATATTGGTATTTGGAAGGATTTAAAGGACACGCTCGGATCGGTGAAATAGCGAGAGAATCAAAAGTGATGGTAGTTCCAAGGGCTTTGCTGATACAATATCGATCGTACTTGTTGACTGGGATTTTATTTTCATTTGGAAGGACTGTTCCGAAATTTATACTAGACAAGTCGAATACGCCAAATGAATAGAAATCCGTTGCGGTAGGTTTAATTCTAACGTAACCTGACTCTGAAAATCCATGATGATCGATAGTGACTTTAATGTATTTGTGGTTATCTGTTGGTCGGTCATGGAAAGTGAGGTATCTGATGCTAAAAGGTACATCTATCAAATTCGTATTTGTTGAAGAGTCTTGTTCTGTGGTAAAAGAACATTGAACATGTGATGGTATCGAAACTATCTCTCCTTTTCGATCGCATTTATCGATTCCGACGGTCAGAGAGTCTTTAAGGTGTGTAGTGGATAGTACTGTAGACAACGAAGGCGCATTTTGCGAAATAAAGTCTTGTACCAATGGACTCTGAGGTGTCGGAAGTCGAATTGAATTTCCAGCTGGTTCATGGACAGTACAACTCTTGAGATAAATGTCGATCAAGGAAATGTAAGATAAAGGTAATTCGTGATTACAAGCATAGCATAATCGATCCTCCGGATCCACAGCTCCTTCGCGGAGGTGTTTTCCAAGATCCGACCGACAATTCACAATCGAAATGTGGAACGGCGGCATATGCTGTTTTATACTTCCGGAATAAGGACTCTATTAAACCTCAAAAATAGCATGGTTCCGGTTTATCCCGATCGCCTGCCTCAACTACATTGATATCCTCATGCCAGCTGGCGAATCCGCGAAAAATCGCCCAGTTCCATATCCTCGGAGAAGACCATCTTCGAAAGGACCTAGAGTTGTTGATCTCACTATCGAAGATGGTCTGGCAGAAGCTGGACCCCAATTAACACCGAAACCTACTTCAATGAAGAATATGGCTGCCCATCAATGCGTGATATGTCTAGAAGGTCCTACAGATGCCGTTGTAACGACTTGCGGTATGCGATTTGGGAGGACCAGTAGTTTACATTCGCAGGTCATTTATACTGTGGATATTGTATCCAGAGCGCTCTGAAGACATCGAAATCATGCCCGGTTTGTCGGAGATCTGTGGCACAAAGGAATTTGATACAACTAGAATTGCAAGGTGGTTGAGCAAAGCGGGCACTTTTCTTGGATAGGGATGGCTTTTGGTGATGATATATTGTTCATGGTTGGAATTACAATGGGCCTTTTACTAATCTTTTCTAATTTACTTGCGTTTCTTCTTTTTGGAAGTAGGAGGATCTTGTAGTGTGCGTTTATTTGAGGACTTTCGGACGAAAAGCGCGGCAAAGAATCCAATAGTACCATCAGCCCCAGGATTACACCTCACAAGGCTGTGGGCGAGATCTATCATAAGAGGAATTCCAAAATGAAGAAGTAAACCTTTATCACCACCGCATTCTTCAGCGATACCGCGTGTTTCCCAACTTGGGAGGACGTCTTGTTGATTAGCAAGGGTCCAATCTTGGATTTTGTCGAGGACTCTCATCACGACGTGCTCATTCTCTTGTGGATGTATAGAGCATGTACTATAAGATATTTTCTTTGCGGATGGAAATTTCATAGCATGAAGGATGATTTGGACTTGAAATTCGGCCAGTTTTGCCAACCGGTCTTGATCAATTTGTTGTTGAGATTCTACAAGATAATCCAATCGATTGACTATACCGCTTCCGGAGCACGACGGATCGAGCAACATATGCGTGACATTAGCGAAATTGCAAGGGTTGGATTTGAGAAAGTTTAAATGTTGAATATGTACGCCTGATGTCAATATCGAAGAGTGTTGATCATACATACAGTCAGCACCACTCTTTTCCATCATAGTAGACAAGGTCTGGACCCTTTGATTGTCTCGTTCGAATGCATAAACTCGACCTTGCTTTCCGACACAGGCTGCCAGGTAAGAGGTCTTGTTTCCTGGGGCAGCGCAAGCATCTATCACACAGGCCCCCAAGGGTGGACTAAATGTCAGAAGCAGTCATATGCAATGATATACTTGAGAATGTGTACCGGGAAGCAAGAAGCTTTGTCTTGAAGGATGATGTGACCTACCGTGTATAGGTTGTGGGTGATCAGGTTGCAGGAAGAATGAAAAGCAAGCAAATTCGGGATGAGGGCATCGATACAGAATGACGAAGGAGAGAGCTGGGACCAATTCTCGACCTCTGTATAGTCATTTCGGCAGGTTTCGAGAGCAGAGTGCAAGGTTGTTTTGAGGGTATTTATTCGAACCCACCTTGGCAGGACTTCTGCAGGTCAGTGGGGAGATGTCTGCCTGGGAGATACTGTGATTTTTTCTCTCCAAATCCTTGCTTTCGACTGTACGGGAGCGAATCTTTGCTCTTGCGAATTCTGCCTTTAGACGTGTTTTGTGACGGAGGACTGCGTCTTTGAAGGGCCCCTTGCCTGCTGCAATGCCGTTCTTGCAGAGAAGAAGGTCGTGGACGAGGAGAAGAGCGATTTCAAGGGAAAGCTACGAGGCGTCAGCGACTGGGATATGAAGAGCAACCCTTTGTTCCTGTTCGAGCAGTCGGGATGAGCAGATGACCTGCTTGAGGACATCCTGGTCTCCAGATGATGAGAACAAGACTATTAAACCGATATATACATTTAAGGGATTGGCACAGGAGAGCATACATGCGCTTTGAGTTGGGAGACGAGGTGGCAAGGGCTTTGAGGGAGCCGTTCTTGGCGGCGAGCAGGCGCAGAATGGCAGCGCCGCGGATGTACAGGTCCATGCGGGCACCCACAGGGGAAGCGGGCGGCAGCGAGGAATATGGACGGCGAAGGCTGAATGAACACTGGATGGCGCGCGCCAATGCTTGGGGATCGCCACCAAACGCCCTGGCGAACCTGGCCGCGACCAGATAACCAGCCTCAGCCCCAGATTCGTGCCACTGCGACCCAGTGCGATGCAGTCTGCTGTTGCTGAAGATAATCTCACAGATGCTGCCGCCGACATCTTTCTTGCGCGCTATGCGGCAGGCGACATTGACCATCCGGGCACACGGCCACCCCCCGCACTCGGCGATGCTGTGAATTTCCAGTCGCCGTATGGGCCCAGCGACGCCGCGCGGCTCAAGGCGCTGTACCGCTACGACCTGCTCGGCCACTTGGCCCGTTCGCCGCCCGTAGTACCTGCCCTCGACTTGCAGCGCTTCTCCCGGCTCGCCTCCATTATCACTGGCGCCCAGACGTATGTTGTCCTGCTAGGGCGTTGCTGACCCGCCAGCGTCCTGGTACGTGCGTGCTGTCTCCTTGCATTAACCACCAGGTCACCTTTATCGACGACGCCTTTGTACACGTCGTCGAGGAAAGCGGCCCGTTAAATCTCATCGGCCTTGCGCTGCCCCGTCCGCTCGCCATCTGCTCACACACAATTCTTCGTCAATCAGACCGCATGTTTGCCGTTCGCGATCTCTCCCAAGACTGGCGATTCAACAACAATCCCTTTGTCACAGGACCGACCTACATCAAATTCTACTGTGGCGTGCCACTGCGCACTCGAGATGGCCACAACATCGGCACAATCTGCGTATGCCACTTCTAGATCCCCTCTCAAACATAGGCCCTCGATACCCGGCCCCGCGATACCCCCCCCTCCGCCGAGCAGGGCCTCAGAGACCTCGCCCACTGCATCATGTGCGAGATAGAACTCCGCAGAGACAGGCGCCGTCTCTCTGTAAAGTCTCAGATGCAAAACTCTATCTCAGAATTCACCCGTGGCTTCTTCAATAGCACCGTCAGGAACAAGCGAGCAAGCGTCTCAGACTGCGATTGCGACTATGACGAAGTCGACCTCCGCAACCTCTTCCAGTCCGCATCAGACCTTATTCGCAATACCCTCGAAATAGACGGTGTTTCCTTTGTCGATATCGAATCCGTAGACTGCCCATTCTCATCGCCATCTTCTCCTAGCGGAGAAAATTCCACCAATGGACAACTCTCAACCAGCTCTGTAGACAACCTTGTTCCTCTTCCGCTCCTTGCTTCTTCAGCCTCTGATCTAGACCACGCATCACATGGCGCCTGGTACTGTTCTATCGCTGCCTCCCTTCTCCGACTCTATCCCAGCGGTCATGTGTTCGACGATGGTCTTCCTCCAGAACTGAATGGTCTAGTTCCAGAGAGCACGCAGTCTGTTTTATTGGTTCCCATATATGATCACCGACACCAACCATTCGCTATTTGCTGTGCTTGGTCATGTTCTACATGTTCTACATTTGGCGATCAAGAACAGGGTTATCTCGAGGCTTTTAGCGACCAAATCATCTCAGAAGTCGTCAAACGCAGAGTCATCGTCGCAGATCGTGCCAAGGCTGCATTCATCTCAAATATCAGCCACGAACTTCGATCCCCTCTACATGGAATCCTGGCCAGCGCAGAATTTCTCTCTGATACCAAAATGAATTTGCTTCAAACTGGTTTCGTTGATACAATTGATAAATGTGGAAGGACTCTTCTAGACGTCATCAATCATGTTCTTGATTTCAGTAAGCTCAGACATCTCGCCAATATGAAACCCCATTCAGACGATGCCTCTGTTTTAGCCATTCGAGAGAATGCAGTAGATCTAGTGGAAATAGTTGAACAAGTCGCCGAGAGTTGTTATGCTGGTTATGAATTCAAGGGTATGCAAGGATTATCCGACGTACTCAGTATGAGCGAAAACAAAAGGGAACCTCTCACGGTTATAATTGATGTCGATTATCGTCCAAATGGATACGTCTTTCCAATCCAACAAGGCGCCTTTCGACGAATAATAATGAACCTTGTGGGTAATGCCCTAAAGTACACCAACAGAGGATTCGTTCGAGTTTTCATGAGCCTAAACAAACAAACTGCATCTGAGCAAAGTAACGAGGGGATTCTCAAGTTGGTCATATCCGATTCTGGTAAAGGTATAGCCAGCAGTTTTCTCAAAACAAATCTCTTCGCACCCTTTATGCAAGAAAACCCACTCCAAGTCGGAGCTGGTCTCGGTCTTTCAATTGTGAAGCAATTAGTCGAATCTCTAGACGGGGAGATTGATATTCAGAGTGAACTTGGTGATGGAACCCAAGCGACTGTCTTGTTACCTGTAAAATCCTCCGTCAATATGGACGGATTGTCACTCAATGAATCGTCCTTTGAGAACCCTACCATCGATATTCTCTCCTTGCTGAATAGCAGTGTACCTTCTTTTACCGCACATATTGCTCCATCAGATGATCAATCCGAAGCCTCTCTGAAACTTGCAGACTCTATGCGGAGATACCTGATTCACTGGGTTGGAGTAAACATCGTTCACGACGTCGAAGCCGCTGATTTGATAATAACCGACGATTCCCCACACTATTTATACGAATACCTTGAATCCACAAAAACTGGAAAAACAGTCGCACGACCAATGATTGTTTTATGCTCGAATGTTGCCCGATATGAAAATATGGCCAATCAAGCTGATCTCGGTCGTGTTATAGATTTTGTATCAAAACCGTGCGGACCATCAAAATTGGCAAAAGCTATAATGTTTTGCCTTTTAAATCAAGAACATAACATCGCTGCACGAAGTCGCAATGGTTCCTATCCAAATGTAAATGTCGCAAATGGTACTGTTCGATTTTCTCCTGTAATCGGTGGTCGTCGCGGATCGTTAGAGACGTCAATGGTGTATCTCCAAGGATTAGGAATGGTTGCTTCAGAAAGTACCTCATCGCCATCTGAACCAGCTCCATTCATCGGCGGCAAGCGACAAAAAACATCACCCAATGGGATCAATAGTTTATTATCTTCTGCCGAACCAGCTACGGTTGTCGATCATCTTACTTCAAATCTCCTGGCTCCTGCTCCGTCAACTGTTTTTAGCCCCACCAATTCATCATATACAAATGAATCTCCATTTACTACTTCTTCCAGCTCTACTGAATTATCCTACTTGCCACGTTCATCAAGCGAATCCCTTGGTTCAATCAAAAAGCCATACATTTTATTTGCAGAAGATAACAGCATCAACGCCATGGTTCGACCCCAAATACTTGATTTATTAACTTTAGATTTTAATAACTTTAATGCGTAAGGGGAAATATCCTTTTGTCCAAGCTATCAACGGCCTAGAAGCCGTCCATGCATTCATAACAGAACCGTTAGGCTTCGATTTTATTCTCATGGACATCCAAATGCCTGTAATGGACGGCTTTCAAGCCACTGCCGAAATTAGAAAAATAGAATCACAACGTAAAAATGGTAAACGATCAAAGATAATCGCATTAACTGGTCTTGCTGCAAATGAAGATCGTGATAGAGCGTTTGCGGCTGGCGTCGATGATTTTCTTACAAAACCTGTAAATATGGCAACTCTTCAACGAGTGGTAGAAAATAGGAAATAAAACTAGTATATTTTTGTTTGTTTGTTTGTAGTATAAAAAGTTGGATTGTTTAGGGTTAATGGAGGGATTTGATTTTCGAGGTTCTGGCAATGCCGGAGTTTTGTTTTTGAGATTTTGAGATTCTTTGTGTTCAGAGATAAAGTTTAATTTCTTTTTATTCCGGTTGGCGGGGTTTAATTAAAACTAGAGAACCCATGTATCTAGTTTGTCAACGTTTGGCATGTGGTACGAGACACATTTTCCACACAATATCATCGTAACCATACTCTCCACCTCACCGCATTATTAACTCACTACCGTAATTCCCCTCGGCCTTTACCCTCAGTCGTTCTAGCATGCCGTCACATAATACACTCCTTTGCATTTCCCCTCCTTTTCCGCTCTCTCTCACGGCCTAAACGAATGAATACCTGCCCCCCTTTTTCACCTATCGTCGTATTCTCAAACCCTTCTCGCGATCAACTACAATACTCACCATTTTCCCTCCCCCGCAAATATCATAATTTGGGAACCCCTTTCTAGCAGAAAACCGATGGGGTTACCGAATCCCTGGCCCAAGTCTCTTTGGCAGAATGGTAAGCACCAAGCACCCTACGGTCATTTCCCTTCTTTCTCTTCTTTTTTTTATGCACTAAATATTTTCCTTCTTTCCTTGTCTTTCCTTAACTACTTTTCTCGCCCCTCTGCTGGATAGGAGAACATTGGGACTATCAATAGAGGCCTGGAGCCAGTCTTTTGCGATAATCACAATGTACCCTCTTTAATACCTTCATAATCTCTACAAACTCTCTCTCCTAATCTCAGTCTCGAGGAAACCAAAACCACGCTTCCTCCTCAAATAAATCGAATCTCCAAGTGAGAAGAAAAGTCAAAGTCTCCACGAACCTACCCGAAATTGCTACACAATCAAAATAATATCATGAGATCAGAAAACATGAAGTTTTCCACGCAAACATCAATGTTGACTTTGTTAGCGTTTCTGAAGGAATTGAAGATAGATACAAATATCAAGGCCATCTTGTGACACTTAAGGAATTGTCCAAATTTGGTTATGATAGAAAATCCTTCGAGTGGGTTCACGATTTTAGATGAATTGGGGGGGTAGCGATGATGGGTGGACTCTGGGAATTTTACATTTTGCATTTTCGAAAAACTGGTCTGGACCAGTGTTTCGAATTTCATGAAATAGTTGCTACTTTGTGATTGCAAGACGCAAATCCGAAGGCTAATAAAGTGGCTGCAAAACGCCCTCTTATATTCTTTTGGTGTATGGATTACGTTTTTGAAATTTCTTGCTCCACATTTAACTTGACACCATGAAAATCAAAAGAGTTGTCACTTCATTTATTATTGGCCGACACAATTCGGGCGATGATGTGAAATTACTTTTATTACAAAGATCGGGAAAAGTCAACACATATCAGTTTGTAATTTATTTGCGTACTAGAGGACTTATACCGCAGAGGTAAATGGGCTGGCATCAGCGGAAGTATCGAAGAGGACGATGTGTCTCCACTTGAACGATCCTATATCGAGATCGAACAAGAAACTAGACTCGATCGCAAAGATATTACACTGATCATAAGTGGATTGGAAATGGCTATCAAAGATGATAATCTAGATACCGAGGTTTGGTATACGATATTTTCGGAACTGAAATAAACAAGTGGCATATCTATCCATTTCTTTTCGAAATGAAGGATTCGCAACTCGTTTCAATCACCATCGACTTTGAACATTCAACTTACAAATGGATCAACCCAAAAGATCTATCAACATACGATACTGTACCTAGACTATCAGAGACATTTGCACGTGTATATATACCTCAACAAATCTGCAAATTGATCTCAAATTTACAAACGGATCGAGAAATGGGAGCTCGAGAGATGAGTGAAATGGCTCTGGATGTTTTAATTCAAGCTGTCCAAGAGTCACAAATTACTTTTGGTAGACTTTGTCTTGTTGGATATTATGCCGTTCAATCTAGACAGAGTATGAAAGCTGCAATGGAGAGTTCATTAGCCCGGGTATTAACCAACATTCAAAAACGACTAGTTGCTGCTACAAGTAAATTTGATTTGGCTTCAATTACTCGACAAGAAGTTGAAAATGAAAAGAGTAGCGGGTGTTTACGACTTGAAAAGCAGGTTTTGGGGTTTAAAGCTTGTTTGGATGGGTATGAAAAGATACATATACTCACTTTATCGTATTCATCAACGACGGCAATAGTTTTGAAACACTGGTTATCCCAATTACCTTTAGAAATCAAAGTAAGAATCACAGTTTTAGGTATTCGAGTTTATCCTAGAGATGGCTTGCTAAATACCATAGAATCGCGTCCTCTGTTTGAAGGAGTTAAACTAGCTAAAATCCTAAGTTTAGATTCGCACGAGAACGTTCACATCGAAATCGCAAGTGACGCCTGCGTGGGAATTTTTGCACAAAGGGCAACACACGTTGTTATCGGAGCAGATCGTATTTCGGCCGACGGCGATGTATTGAACAAGGTTGGTTCACTAGGCGCGGCGATTCTCGGAAGGAGATACGGAGCCAAAGTAGTTGTAGTGTCGGGCCAGGATAAAATAGTTGAGAAAAAATCGGAAGAGAATGAAGAGAACGAATCTAGTGAGATGACTGAAGCGTGGAAATACACGCTACCTGCAACAACTCGAGTACGGAATAAATATTTTGAATGGGTCGAGGCCGATCTTATTGACGACTATGTAACTGAAGGCGGTAAAAGCAGCCGGAAAAGCATTTTTGAATCATGGATGGAGAAGAGGGACCAGGCTTTAGTGTTTCAGGATTTGTGAGATATATTTAAATTCTTGCCGAATTTTGGCTGATTGATTTGGCAGAGATATTGATAAGCGGGGAAGGGCGGGCGGGCATCTGTCTCCACCAGCGCTAAAACACCGTCTCGAACCCAGTTCACCTCTTTTTTTCGCGTTTTTTTCCCTCGCCCTTTGCTTTTTCTTTGTAACCCTTTATCAAAAAGCGAGTATGGACGTCTATGCTATGACCAGGAAAACTCGTCCCCAGGCGCCTACCATGGGCACTGCGATGAACTTTTCGGACCGGCCTCTCATACCTCCACATCACCCGGGGAATAATCCCCGATCACCATTATATACACCAGCAGCTCTACGACCGGCAAGCGAGTTTGCGTTGTCGCGAAAGAATAGCCCGGAGGCAGACGAGGACTTTGGAACTGTTAGCGGACCTCCTGCTCGTTGGCACTGGAAAGTACGTACGTAGCTGATCCCTTGATCAGCTCCTTTTGTTTTATAAGGATCTGGCTAATTTCACGTGTAGCCGGATAGTGAAGCCGAGATATGTGCAGCACCTGGCTGCACCAAAACATTTACCCTGTTTGAAAGGAAGCATCATTGTCGGAGGTAAAACGGCTCTAGATGTATGTTGAGGTTTAAAGGTGCGGGGACGTGTTTTGCGCAGGGGATACATCTCAGACATTGCGTCTTGATCAGAACGCGCGGTTCCATATCGCAGGTGTACTATCGCGATCATGTAATCGGTGCAAGCAGGAATATGAAGCATGGAAGCGCAACGGGTCTGATATAACGAAGAAATGCCGTCCACAGAGTGCAAAGGAGCTCTCGAAGCGCTCAGGGCATGTGAATATCAAGTCTTCTCCACAAGGTGCGTTGCAACAGCGTGCAGCATTCTAATCAAAGAAACGGGCGGGATGGAGCCGACTGCATCAGTTCCGCACGACTGGAGCTGGTCGACCTTTTAGATGGTCGACCTTGTCAGAGGGCCGACATGGGAGTAGGTGTTTTTGGGAGAAGCTAGGGTTTGCAGCTCTGGTTCAATCCTTTCTTGATACAGATTGGACAGAGAAACATTTAGATAAGCTACTAATGCCTGTATTGTTTGATGCGCATTCCTGGCTGGTGTTGGGATGGCTGTGCTTCCTGGTGCCAGCCATGGGACGGGGCCCAGGGGCACACATTCCCTTCCACCCAACCTCCTCGGAGCCTCGAAACCACACATTCCCTTCTTCCCTTCCACAATCTCCCTCGGAGTCGCGACACCAAGGTGCCGGGCCTTGCTTCGCCTCGTCCTCGCGTCTGCGCGAGATGGCCAGCAGCTATGCAGACGCGAGATGGCCAGCTATGCGCGCGGACTTATAAGCTGCGCCGCAGGCACCATCCGCCCTCACATCCATGCTCGCTCTAGCCCTTGCACTCTTTGCGCCGGTCGCCAATGCCCAGTCGATTATCGCCCGTCTCAGCTTTGACAGCTGGTCCCTTTGCACGTCTGTCTCCATCGACGGCGGTCCGTCGCTCAGTCTCGCGCTCGATCTGCAGAGTGCAGCCTCGTGGGTGTCCTCTGCGAGCGTCACCCAGATCCGAACCCAGGGCCTCGGCGCGCCTCTCAGAGCCGGCAGTGCCCTGCAGCAGCCTGGTGCTGCTAACACATCCACCGCCGCCTCCCCATCACACACCCATGGGTTGTTCCCCGGCTCCCGCTTCCACCCCAACAGTACCGCGCTCCGCTGCAACACGACCCAGACCAACCAAACCCTGCCAGGTGCAACCTCCGCTTTCTCCACCACCAATCCCATCGACAACTCCACCGTCAGCGGAACACAAAGGATCTCACTTGTAGAATTCGCAGGTGTACAGGTTGATGCTCTCGTCGGTGTCGTCCTCAATGCTCCCATTGCAATCTCCGCCTCTCTGCAGCAGGCTCCCTCAACCGCACAGCCTGGTGTTGTTGGTATCTCCCCCTCATGCCCGCCGTGTCGCTAATTGTCTCAGGTCTGGGTGGCACATCATCATTCCTACAGGCCCTAGTCAGCAGCGGCAAGATCGATTCCGCAGCCTACAGTATCTACGTCAATCCCGCCAACCCTCATGCAGGATCTCAACTCATTTTCGGAAGCAATACCGAAACCACTCTCTACTCGGGATCTCTCTGCTCGCTTGCCTTCACCGACATGAGCACCATGGAATTCCCAATCTCTGCTGTTTCTCTTGCTGGGAACTCGGGCACATCTCAGACTCCACTTTCGACGAGCGCCGTGCAGGCTGTGCTCTCCACCACTACAAGCGATATTCTCTTGCCTGAATCCTTACTCTCTGGACTGGTTTCCTCAGTTACGACCGACTCGCCATCACCGTCAAGTTCACCTTCGCCCTCAAACATCCTCTCTGCTCTCAAAAGCCCATCTTTCTGCGGTGGCCTTCCACACCAGCTCGTTTTATCCATTGGCGGTGTAGTCATCGAGGTTCCATTGACATCTACCGTCAACGGTACCTGCACTGTTATCGTCGGATTGTCAACAACAAACTACATCACTCTTGGTTTCCCATTCTTTCAACAGGCCTACACCTTTGTCAACGTTGCACAAGGAACCATTGGTGTTGCTCCATCAATCGCTTCTTCGCTATTGGTCGATACATCCGCTACCCCGACAGTCACAGATCTTACCGTCGCCGGAACCACCCCGACTCCAAATACAAACGCTAATCCATTTTTCACCACGACCGTCTTTCAAGTCCTCACGCAAGGCATCAACGTCTATGTCACAATCGACTCGTCTGCGACGATCATTGTTCCATGCTGGAATTCGTTACTCCAAGCAACAACCACCTCGAATATCATTGCTGCTACACCTGGAGTGTACACAATTGGTGCAATTGTGTATCCCCTAGTCCGCACATCAACTTCCAAAATTATTGTTGCTGTTGCAACTGCCCTTCCACTGAATAATGCTGCGCTACCTGCAGGCAGCTCGAGCTCTTCGAATTTGCCTCGCACGGCCACCTCTGTAGCTCCAGTCGTCTATGTGGTGCCTACTCACGTTCTGGTTGTGAACTCGGGCACTACAATAACAAAATCGCTTGCTCCTCCAACTTCCTCGCCAAATGCACAAGGCGCTAATGCCATTCAATCTGCAAATTCAATCTCCATCACCGCAAATTCATCCATCAACGCAATTTCTGGCATTCAACAATCATCAGGTGTTCCATCCGCAGCAGTAGCAGCAGCTTCGGTCTCGGCCAGCCCAAGCCAAGTTGCTTCTCCAACATCTGGTTCAGACCCCGCGTTTGCAGTCGCTTCTGCATCCGCATCGCTCAATGCAACAGTTTCACCTGTAGGTACCGCTCTTTTCCGAGGCAACGCTACTGGTTTCGGCGTTGGCACATTTACTTTCATTTTATCACTTTTACTCGCTTCTCTTTGCATTCTTTAAAAGAACACCCCTGGGACTAGGATATATAGACCAACATTCATTTAGATTCACTCGTTCATTTGAATATAGAAGCAGTTTTCCCCGATACCTTTTTTATATATCTTGTTTAACATTTGGCTTGAATGCTCGATCTTGAGGTTCCACCTGGGACTACCTTGATTTCGCCTTGAGGTGGATCATTCCTTCTTGTCTCCGAAATGTCTTTCACCTGGTTTGTTTTTATTTTCAAATTCATTGGGATAAGTGTTCTTCGGTCTTGATGCAGAAAATTCTTGGCCTGGTTTGATAGGTTTTTTGTTTTTCATGGATTTTATTTCGTAGTTTAGTATAGACGGTGACTTTTTATATCTATTGAAGGAATCGTGGATAATATATATGATAGAGATAACCAATGGTTTATATTTGTTATAGATAAATGCACAATGCAAGTCCAAAAAGAACTCCCCAGGAACATCAATCCTTAAGCCAAATACTTGTACGTTCCATCCTCCTCCCTCTCAATATATTCCTAACAAATTAGCCAAACTAGAAATTCTCGGAAACAGTGTACATCATCGATCAGCTTTTCGATTACTTTCTTTAGTTCTTTGACGTTTAAAGCACCTCTAGCTTTCATAATCGAGATGACTTCTAGGACAAGATCGTGATGGCTTGCTCGCTGTCTGGCTTTCATGACTCTGACGACTGCACTTTGCATCTCATATGTCCGATTTTGTTCGACTTCTTTATGTGCTGCTTCATTTTCCTCTTTAGTCTCTTTGAGTTGGATTTGATTTATCTTTATGCGGAATTGCTTATCAGTGAAGGATTCATTTAGTTGAAACGTGTCGTCTGGTTTGACCTCTTTGCCTTTGGGCGATTTTGTCAATATTCGAAATTTTCCACAGGAAAGGGATTGCATTGTTCGAATGAGCTCTTGGTCGGCTTTTGATTAGTTTGTTGGTGATATTTAGTGATCAAACCTAAGCTTGTCGCGCCTTGGATGTCTTCATATGTCAATACGTTTCCGTCTTCCACGTTATTGAATAACAGCAACACTGCCCCTTGGAATAGACTGACATGTAACTCTTTCGTGCCCTGCAACGTTAGCTTCAGTCGAGGAGGGAAATGAAACCCGGGGGAGATTTGCGGTAACAACACAGTAATCCAAGGCATGCCGAAATTCGAGATTCTTATTCGGTGATTTTTCCTTATAATGCTGCTTAAAAATTTCCAAATCGCGAGAAAGAGTTTCGGGAAACCGAAATTTCACCTCTTTGTACTCTGGCCACGAACTGTGGGTCAAGATCCGCACATTGATATTGGTAGAAGTCTCTCTATGCTTCGAATTCTTGCTATCAAAACTTTTCAAATTAGGCAAAATATACCCTAAATTGCTCCATCATGTCGGCAGATGTTTTCACGTCTTTGAACATGGTCTCTAGATTTTGGGTGAACTGTGATCCGCACTCTGAAGCAATTAAACTTGATACTAGCTACTAGCATACCTTCTCTAAGTCTTGAGAACATGGACTTTTCCAAATCATCGCTTGCGCTCTTATTCAACAGTAGACGTTTCGCCAAATCGCGTTTATAAAAGGCTTCAAACACATCTTTCCCTTTGTTACGTCAGGACAATTAGTAGAGCATCGCTCACCTTGAATAAACTTGAAAACCTCAATGACATGATCCATTTTCTGTTCAACAACAAAGTCATCACCTGCTTTATTTCCGCGGCGAAGAATTCCATCGAGGTATTTGGCAGCCATTTCAGCTGGTTTATTCTGTCGTTTATTGATAAAATTTTCAAAATCACGGCGGAGAGTATGGACAAAATCTACGGTGTTGGAGAAGGACGTAGAAATGACGGTATCGAGCTCTTTTTTGAAGGCCAGTAATGAATCAATCATTTCATTATCGAGTTCAGGGTTGGTGACCAACCTTACCCCTTTGCTCTGAGACTGATAAGTGAAAACATTGGAAGAACACGTACTAGAATATAGTGGGACCAGTGGTCTTGGAGGAGTTTGACTTGCTCAGTCCGCTGAAGCAGGGTGTAGAGAAGGTGGAGAGAATCGTGTTTCTTTCTCTCCATTAGATCCTGGAAGCCCTCTTCGAGAATGAGGAGAGCTTTCTGGCGGATCATTGTGTCCTGAATAATTTTGACAAAAGCGTTCCGAGTTGCTTTATCGAAAGACAAAAAGACGCATCGCTCTTCCTCTTGTTGTAATCGGTCGTCGATAAATTTCAAGTAATCCTCAACCAAAAGTTCACTAAATGCGGTTTGTGCCAGTTGAGTATGGTATTTCGAGGTAGCTATACGCAGAGGATCATATAATTTCTCAGAATATATACCGAGTATATTGAATATTGACAGAGTGGCTTTGAGAATTAACGAATCCGAGCGGTCGCCGTCACGATGAGCCTTCAAAAGCTCGATTGCTGATTGGATGATGTGTGGTTGTAATTCGTTGGTCGTGATGACTTGATCTCTGAAGAAGGTAGTGCCCAACACCCTAGCAATAAGCTGGCCAACCGCAGAGAGAAATTACCAGATTGTAGGAACATTGGGTGTGCTCCAGCAGTAATTTTGATCGTGGAACTGCAGGATGCCACGTATTGTGCTCTTGCTGTTAGGAGAGAGGACGATAAGGCATCGATACCAGCTGCTTCAACCACTGATCCCACAGGCGGTTAACTTCTTGGAGAAGGGTCGAGGGGACGACAATCCTGGCCAGCCGATGAATCTCGGGGCTCACAGAGACTTTGAAATACGAGTCAAAGCTCGCTTCGAGCATATGCTGGATGTCTGCGGATCTGTTGGCTCTCGACAACGCCTCGGCGCCCTTGTACGCTTCCTGCAACGAGTCTTCGATGCCTTCTGCCGCAAGAACAGCCAGCATCATGCGACGAAGGCGGTCAAAGCTCTGGTCGAGGTATATCCGCTGGTTCTCCGGTTGTGGCGGGCGGATATTCTTGATGACCAGCTTTGCCGGTCCATTTGCCGGTCTGAGTGCGATTCTGCGCTTGGGCAGCGGCGGCAGCGCCGGATCTGCTTGCGGCGATGGTTGTGGAGGGCGCAATTGCATCTTGACCGGTGCAAAACTGGTCTTTTGGCGTTTAGCAGCAGCGTCGGGCCAGGCCTCGGGCAGCGTCTTTTGGCGGTGAGCCGGCATCAACAGTCAGCAGCCGCGCCACGTCTGCGCCCCGGCGTCTTGGTCTTGGCTTGAGCGCATACACAATGCATATACCCACCCCTCTGCCCATGCAGCGGCTCTTTTACAGAGAATACGCCTCATGCGTCTCCTCCAAATTATTTTCCACCCCCAAACCACCAACCAGCGCTCCCCACAAACACTTCCGTCCTACACTCGCCTTTTCTGCGTCAATTACACCCCGTCCACGACCGAGCACTTTTCGCTATGTGCCCCGTTACGACCCTGGTCAAATTTCAAAATTCCGCCGTTTTCTAAGGACAAGGGAATATAAGCTCCTCTGGCAAGAGTACAACATGATCAAGCTCCACCATCAGGTAGAATTTCTCACCCCCGAAGACTACTCAGCTCTCCTGCACTCTTTGAGACCACGGAGATATCTAAAATTCTCTCCAACCAGGCCAAAGTCTAACGAGAAACGAGACCTTCTTTTCAGGAATCTACTAGAAACCAAGCAAGCCCTGGCATCCCATGTCGAAAGACTCTCTGTCAACGACTATGCCCATATCCTCGCCTGCGCACGTGCAGGGTCATTCAATGATTACGCGCTACAAATCTGGCAGGAACTCATTGCATCAGGCGTAAAACCAGACGTGTACTGCTACAATTCCGTAATCGCTATTCTTTATGGAATCGACTCCCTTGAGTTTCGTACCAGGGCTACTAGTGGGCAGCAAGACATTGCGGCTGCAACCAATCTCTTAAGAGTGATGATCAAGAACAAAGTCAATCCCAACAGCGCAACATTTGACACTTTGATCCTTGCTAGAGCAAAAAAGGGAGACACGGAAGGGATTCATGACATTCTCAAAGAAATATTTGGTTTGTCGCTTCATCCAGACGAGGAGGGATCCCATATTGTTCAACCGCTGCTTCCGCGACACCATCCCCAAGCGCCAACACCACATACCCTCATGGCTCTTGCTGTAGCTTATGGCTTCAACGGCATGATATCAGCTGCACTCTCGAGTGTCGAATTGATCTCCCGGCATTATCGCATCAAGTGCCCGTTTGAAGTGTGGGCCGCGCTTCTCCGCTGGGCGGCTCTCCGAAGCACCCGGGTTGCTTGGACATCTTATCGTCAAAGAGTTGTTCCTTCCACTGCCCGTACTATATGGGACCTAATGCGCTCTTCCAAGGTCAACGTCGACCCTTCATGGTCAATGTACTTAATAATAATTCAAGACGAGCTTCGAGGCATGCGAACGGCTGCAGCGGAGCGGCTCTTGATCGAATTTACTGAGAAATTTAAGGAGGATCATGGGACGTTCACCATTGCTGAATCGACTTTGTTAAATATTATTAAAATACACGAAGCTTCTGCGAGAACACAAGAGGCTGCAAGAGTTAATAATATACTGGAAGTGATGAAGACACGACGGGACACCCAAAAGAAATATTGGTGGGTTATACCACAGGCCAGCGAAGTTGAATCTACTTGAGTATGGGGTTTTATTCACAATAAATTTCTGCATATCAATAATTGGGTGTAATATCATAAAATTGTCGTAGAGGAGGTTGTAAATCAATGTGTCATCAGTCGAGTAAACTTTTGTTATCTGCAAACTTTCATATTTTCTGCACACCGAATAATCAATCCTACAGCAGCATGTGGAGGTTGCTACGTTCGGCGCCCAAATTCGTCCCGAAATCCTTTTCCGGGTCATCTGCTGCTCGAAAAGCCCATGCTATTCCTGTAGATCTCTTGTCTCGAGTACGAAATTTTTCCACTCAAAATTTAACCTCAAGGATACAACTGAACTCGATCAAATCACAACTCTAGAAAATGGAGTCCGCGTAGCTACAGAAGCTCTTCCAGGTCATTTCTCAGCATTGGGAGTATATGTAAATGCCGGTTCTCGCTATGAATCGAAAAAACTCGAAGGAGTAAGTCATATAGTCGACCGTCTAGCATTTAAGGTATCTTCCATTCCCAGACATTTCGTTTACCTCCTAAAAGAGCACTGGCTCAAGGACAGCAGATAATATGCTCGAATCGCTTGAATCGTTAGGTGGAAACCACATGTGTTCATCATCACGCGAATTTATAGTCTATCAATCGGCTGTGTTCAACAACGACGTCGAAAAAATGATGGTATTGTTAAGCGAAACAATTCGTGATCCACTAATCACTCCCGAAGAAGTCAATATGCAACAAGAAACAGCATTGTTTGAGCTTCAAGAAATTTGGAACAAGCCAGATTTGATTTTGCCGGAGATTTTACATGCGGCCGCTTATAATAGTCTTACACTTGGAAATCCAACCTTGTGTCCAGAGGACCGAGTACTACAGATTACGCCAGAGCTAGTCAAGGAATATCGAGATGTGTTCTTTACACCAGACAGGTTGGTCGTTGCATTTGCTGGAGTTCCTCACGACAAAGCTCTTGAGCTAACCAGAAAATATTTTGGTGATATGACAACAGGCTCACCGAAATCCTCGACTTGCTCAGATTCTTTGAAGCATTCACTTGTAAATGGAACGAATTTACCGTCGAAACCATTACCTGAAAATATATCAACAGTTACATCACAATCATCTCTCTCCCCAGAAAATGAAGAGAATCTTGCTCCGTTGTCAATTCCTGCACGGTTCACTGGGGGTGCAAGGATGCTTCCACACGAAGCAATACCTAAAACACATTTTACACATTTTTACCTCGCATTCGAAAGTCTGGCAGTCTCTGATCCTGATATATATGCCCTTGCAGCACTCCAAATGCTCATGGGTGGAGGCGGCTCTTTCAGCGCCGGTGGCCCTGGAAAAGGGATGTACTCCCGTCTGTTTACAGAAGTGTTGAATCAGTATGGTTGGGTAGAAAATTGTCTTGCATTTCAACATAGTTATGTCGATTCTGGCCTTTTTGGAATTTCTGCCAGTTGTAGACACGACGCTGCTCATCGTATCGCTGATGTTGTGTGCCAGCAGTTGGCCTTGATTATGCATGATGGAAAAGGAGGATTAACCAAGACGGAAGTCGAGCGCTCCAAAAATCAATTACGGAGCTCTTTGTTGATGAATCTTGAGAGTAGAATGACTGAACTTGAGGATCTTGGAAGACAGGTAATAACTTTTTCAGTTGAAGACTGATTTTTTAGGTTCAAGTTCAAGGATATAAAGTTGGTGCGCGGGAAATGTGTAAAAAGATTTCTGCTCTGACAACCAGCGATCTACGAAGAGTTGCAGAACGGGTGTTAACTGGAGCCGTGATGAATATTGGACAGGGTAGCGGGAGGCCGGTCTATATTGCACAGGGTGAGATTGATGCGATAGGAGATGTGGAGGCTATTTGTAGGAGGTATGGACTAGGAAGAGATTCAAAGAAAATTTAATGAGTTTATGTATTATAAACGGACGTTCGGTATGATCTAACGTTATATTGGCGAATTACCGCCTCTACAATTTATGGGTGTTAACCTAATCGTAAATGAAATGTTTTCTTAGAAGTACGACTTACGATGTTGTGGAATTCTGGTTTTAAAGACGCTCCACCAACCAAAAATCCGTCAACGTCTGGACAACTAGCAAACTCTCGGCAGTTTTGGGCATTCACACTACCACCGTAAATGATTCTGACCGAATTGGCCTTTTCTTGACCGATCTTTCCAGCGAGCCACTTACGGATTGCAGAGTGGACCTCTTGGGCTTGTTCAGGAACTGCTGCTTTTCCGGTTCCAATTGCCCAGATTGGCTCATATGCTATGTAATTAAACTATTCACCTCGCGCACAGGAAGTGAAGGTACCGATAACGGTGTTTTCCCAATTGTGAATCTTTTTGTCCACGGCTTCGAGTTGTTTGGTTACAACAGCCAGAGTCTTGTCACTTTCTCTCTCGTCGAGATTCTCCCCTGATAATGTTTTAAGTTTGCAAATAAAGAATACGTACCGATGCAGAGAATTACTCTGAGGCCTTCGTGTAAAGCATATGCAGTCTTGGAGGCTACAAACTATATCTGTAAAATTCCACTTGGTGTGAGACTCAACCTCATCCGACTCTCCCAAGATTGTTCGCCGCTCGCTATGGCCTAGGATAACCCAGCCAATCCCGATATCCTTCAGCTGATCCGCACTTTAGTCGGCATGTAGTCCACACAACAGGAGGTTGAATACGCAATCTCGCCTGTATATGCGCCCGAGGGTTTATCAAACATATTCTGGGCCGCAACTTCAATTTCCTGCCTGACCTTTTCCTTGGTAAAACCGAGGTATACTGCTGGAGGAGCAATGACGATTTCTGGGAATTAATCGACGACAGGTTGCCAAACCTACCGACATTCGAATCGAGATCAGCCTTATTCAGACCTTCAATAATTGCAGAGAGAGATGCCCTCGAGCCGTTCATCTTGAAGTTTCCGCCAACAAAGAACTTGCGCGAAGACATAATGGAGTCTATGCGGAGTGAGAAAGCGACTCTTTACCAGGTTTGCGGTGCCACAGAAGCACGTGCTTCTCGTATTCTGAACCCAAGACGTTGCTTTCGACTTCTTTGATCGGACGTGGCGATTGCCGCCTAATCTCCAACCTCGAGCGACCTACTGTTGCTGAAATAGACAACATGGCCTATGTTTTGCGCCGTCTAAATGGCCACCATAGTCTGCGCAGGTACTTTGGCCATTTTTCGCCTGTACGTACACTCAACCCGAGTGCCGTTGCCGTGCCGCCTGAAGGAAAGCGCCGAGTAAACCAAGCAGGCATTCAACAGCTCTCTCCGTCATTGCATCGCCAGCTCTTTAACGGTCTGGTTACTGAACCACCGCGAGAACTCGTAGACCTGTCGCGAAAGCATTTGTCGCTGCACGGCCTCTATGGCAAAACCACAAACATGTCCGCGCCGATCGAAATGAACCTTCCGCCGTTGTGCGGAACTACTTTCGATGAGCATTTCCATAATATCGGGATGGAGATCGCCGAACCTTACCTGTCCCAAGCAACCCATTTCGCTCGTGTTCAACTCCCTCCAATGCCAGCGGAATTTATGCGAGAACCTGGTTGGCACCGTTATACACCTATAAATCCAAACAACGTGAAACGACCCATGGAGACCCTCCTTGGAGACTTTGCAGTAGACAAAATCGATTGTCCGCAAGATGACTGCCTCGTCTTTGATACTGAAGTTTTGTACAAAATATCAAAATACGCTGTCATGGCCTGCGCTGCTTCTAGCGAGGCATGGTATATATGGGTTTCCCCTTGGATCACTGGACACTCCGATAAGCCGGAACATTTGATTCCTCTTCCTTCCTCAGATAAAGAACGTGTAATTGTTGGTCATAATATCGGTTACGATCGAGCACGAATTAGGGAACAATATAATTTCAAAGAGCATAGAATAGCATTTATCGATACTATGTCTCTTCACGTTGCTGTAAATGGAATGTGTTCTCGCCAACGACCAACATGGCTTAAACACAGGAAAAATAAAGAACTAAAGGAACAGATTACTGCAGAAGCAAATGCAGCAGAATTGGCTAGTATACTTGAAGTCATTGAATTCGAAGAATTTGACGAGCCGTGGATTTCGAAAAGTTCAACAAACAGTCTCCTTGAAGTGGCTCGGTTTCATTGCAACATCCTTCCCGATAAGTCTACCCGAGATCTCTTTGGTGAATTAGACAGAGATGGGGTTTTCGACCGGTTCCAAGAGCTTATCAAATATTGCGCGGAGGATGTCCGAATCACTCACCAAGTGTACAAAGCAGTCTTCCCTTCCTTTCGGAAAGTTTGTCCCCATCCAGTAAGCTTTGTCGGCCTTACTCGCCTTGCATCCGTTTTTCTTCCGGTGAACAAATCCTGGAAACATTACATTGCAAAGGCTGAAGAGATCTATCAAGAAATGTCAACAGAAATCCAAAAAAGGTTAATTACCCTCGCTAATGAGGCCTTGAAATTAAAAGACTCGCCTGATGAGATCGAAAAAGATCCGTGGCTCTGCCAGCTCGATTGGTCAGTCCAAAAGATTCAAGAAGTAATGGACAAAAAAACAAAGGAACTGCGACCTCCGAAAGGATCGTTTCTACCTGGCTACCCTAAATGGTACAGAGCGCTACATCCCACATCAACAAAACCAATAAATATTTCCGTCCGAACACGCATTGCTCCCCTCCTCCTGCGCCTATCATGGGAAAAGAATCCCCTTGTTTGGTCCGACAAATACGGCTGGACATTCCGCCTTGTGGACTCCTCTAACTCGATACTCTATGAAGCAAAGCATTTTGTTCGTTGTGATTTTTCTGAAGATCCAAACAAAAAACTCCAACTCGATACCGAAGGAATATATTTCAAAGTTCCTCATAAAGACGGTGCCGCTGCGCGCTGTTGTTCTCCAATGGCTAAGAATTATATAAAAGCTTTCGAAGATGGGCTCTTGGAATCAGAATTCTTGTATGCTCGCGACGCTCTAAATATGAACGCGGCTTGTTCATATTGGATATGTGCTCGAGAACGAATCACTTCACAGTTTGTTGTTTGGGGGTCGCATGAGCATGATTTAGGAGTCGACGAAAACTTGGAAATCGGTGTAATATTACCTCAGATTATTCCTATGGGAACTATTACTCGACGAGCAGTGGAAAAAACTTGGCTCACGGCCAGCAATGCAAAGAAAAATAGGATCGGTTCAGAGTTGAAAGCTATGGTCAGAGCCCCTGAAGGATATACATTTGTCGGTGCTGATGTCGAGTATGACTGGTTGACACTGAAAAAAAGGCTAACTTCGCAGCTCAGAAGAATTATGGATTGCAAGTTTGATTGGTGACGCCCAATTCAAACACCATGGAGCAACCGCCATGGGATGGATGACTCTTGAAGGAACAAAGTCTGCGGGAACTGATATGCACTCGAAAACAGCAAGCATTTTGGGAATTTCTCGTAATGCTGCCAAGGTATCATAATTTCACCAATTCAATCTTACAGGCTGCAGATCTTCAATTACGGAAGGATCTATGGTGCCGGCTTGCCATTCGCTTGTCAGCTCCTACAGCAATTTAATCCTTCAATATCAGAAGTCGACGCTAAAAAGGTTGCTGCGAATCTCTACAAAGCAACAAAAGGTCATAAATTAGTATCTCTTTGCGGTTCTCCAAAGAATCCCACAAATAGTAAAAAGAAGTTCTGGCGAGGGGGGACAGAGAGTTTCGTGTTTAACAAACTGGAGGAAATAGCTGAGGAAGACGTACCCAGGACACCCGTCTTAGGATGTACAATCACCGAAGCCTTACTACGAAAAAATCTGAGCAAAGGAGCTTTCATGACTTCCCGGATCAATTGGGCCATTCAATCGTCTGGTGTTGATTATCTTCATTTACTTATTGTTTCAATGGAATATTTAATACGGCGATATAATATTAACGCTCGATTATCTTTGACTGTTCATGATGAAATCAGATATTTGGTAAGAGAGGAGGATAAATATCGCGCTGCAATGGCTTTACAGATCAGTAATCTATGGACGAGAGCCATGTTCTGTCAACAACTTGGAATTAATGATGTTCCCCAGGTACACCTTTCTTTTTCACTCAAATTAATCCAAATTCAGGGATGCGCATTTTTCTCAGCCGTTGATATCGATAAAGTTTTGAGAAAGGAGGTCGATTTAGACTGCGTTACCCCTTCACACCCCACGCCCATCTTGCCTGGAGAGTCATTGGATATACAATGTCTGCTGGCGAAAGCCAACCCATTTCTAGATGAAAATATCATCCCAAAAACTCCCTTTGCGTCAAAGAGATGGCCATATGAACCCCGGACATCTGCATTCAAGAGTACAGAGAATATATCCAACGTTGATATTGGATATCTTGAAGCGCAAACTGTGGCAAGTGATTATTTGCTTTCGAATAAGAGAAACAGTAGTCGCATTGTAAACTACTCGCCCGCTCAGACAGCTCGAGATGTGATTCAAAGCCCCACAACTAACAACCAAGTTCCTCTTGTGGAACTGGAAAAGATTTTCATTCAAGAGATGATGAATATTGCTAAATTAGGTTGATTGTCGGTTATATCTTTATATGGGCGTGTGGGGTCCTCTGGTGTATTTGTAAATACAAAATAGGGGTATATTTAAAAATAAGCTTGTTTTTATTGCTTTGACTTCTCTGTGCCATATAAATATGGATATCACTGCCATGCGCCCCATCCTGTTTAATCAGAAATGAATAAAACAAGCGGGCCAGCATACCTTGGAACATCATGGCAAGGACTTCGACATCCTGTGCTGTCTGAATGAGTTCATTGACAGTGGCCTCGACTCCAAGGGTACTAGTTAATTTTTTGGTAACCGTGAAAAGTGCTCGTTCGGCTTCCGGATAATTAATATTGGCAGATTTCACATGTGGATCGGTGATTTGTCCGGTTTGAACATTGTACCGATCCTGGATTTGAGCAAGCTTGAGAGGGCTGATTGTCCTAAAGTGTTTAAATGATGCCTCAATGAGCTAACGTGTACCAGTCGTAAAGTGGATCATGTTTTAGAACATCCAAGATCGTCATAATACTCTTTTTCTCTTCTCGTAGAGCGCTGAGCGTAATTTCACAACATCGACGAAAGGTTCCTTCAACACCTTGATAACCCAGACCATCAACCTGAAAGTCAATATCCGACCACGCAGACACTTGCTAGGTTCTGCGTCAATCTGAACGGGACCATCTCGGGTACAGGCAACGTTTTGCCCTAGTAGAGTCAAGCCAGTACATTTGGACACATGCTACCTTTTCAAATGCTATTCCCAAGTCAATATTGACGACTTCGCCAGTCTGTTGATCAAAAAGAATGTTAAAGCCATGGCGATCCCCTAGGCCAATGATTTCGCCCACAATAGATATAATAGCCAAACTTCTAGCGTATCTCACGCGCGTGGAGAACCAAACTTCGGGGTCGGTGTAGTCTTCGAGAAAGAGATGATTCATCACAGGATGGAAATTCTCGAGAACATTCTTGAAAGCCTTGATTCGCTGTGCGCCCTGCGCATTACCCACAAGCTCGTGACATTTGATGAATTTGAGGTCGTGTTTGTAATATTTATGATGACGACTGTTGAGATACTCTTTGAGCGCAGTTGTATTGTCAACCCACTGAATGAGACCTCCTCGTGGATAAAGAGGAACAACGACATAGGTCTTGATAGTCAGTGACCGATATCTGGTTTCTCTTCGACGTTGAAGGACGATATTTACTTCATCAAAGACTTGCTCCATGACAGAATCTTGGCGGAGGTCGTCACCATTTTTGACCTAATTCGTCAACAGTAGGATGGTTAATGAATATACGATCTGACGATGCCAGATACCATCTGAATCCAGTACTTTAAAGACCAGGGGTTTTGAATTTCCAGAAGCAACTTTGACGTTAGGGTCTATGTTCTGAATGATTGGCATTTGTGCATAATTCTTGGTAATGCTGATTGGAATTTTGCTCGTCGGATTGGGAAATTTCCAACGTGGAAGATCCTTAAATAAAACTCTGTGTTTATTCTCTGGAAGCTTGATGGATTGACCCTGAGTGTTGGGTTTTATTACACCTAGGTCGATATAGCTTTTGACAAGTCGCTCAACACGAGACCGTAAGGAAGCCATGGAACTGTTGATTTGAGAGAAACCATCAAGTAGAAATTTTGCGGCTTGGGATCTAGATCTATTAACGGGACTAGTATCATATGCGGCATTCGAGGAACTTGTCATGTTTTGTATGGCGAAAACTGCATATATAGTATGGAAGGGATGTTCGGCAACAACACGAGTTAATAACTGAACCAACACTTCTTGGAAGAGTCCTTGCTGAATATCCAGTCGAGAAGAAAGTTGGTTGAATATCCGGATAAACTTGTGGGATGCAACGTCTCGAAATTTCGTATAGCAATATGAATCGAGGGTTTGGTCGTACTTGGAAAGCCATAGAGCACACAGTCGAAATATACAATCGTCAAAGTCATCGCAAATCTTGAGACACTCAAGATACATTCGAATAGCAGTTTCCAAATAGTTACGGGATCGTTGCTGCAGACGCGAAAGTTCCTGTGAATCTGAATTTCGCATTTTGTTAGCTATGTAGAAGCGTCTTTTAAGCTCGATGTCATCTGTGTTTCTCAGGTATGATGCTTTCAAGGCCTGAACTTCGATATCCTTTTTCAGGAAAATCTCCTGTGCGTGTTTCATTTCGTCGTTGAATTCTGGCTGCTCGTATTGAGAGCTGCATATTTCTGCGTAAGTATAAAAAAGCTCACCCCACTGACATTTTCCTTGGTTCAATTCATTAAGTGCATTTTCAAGGTATCCACAAATCGCTCCGGTCCGCATAAGACGAGCTTCAGCCGACCAACGAGACTGCAAGTTAACTGATTTTCCTGAGATGTGTTATACCATCAGAACATGTATCCTCGATTTTCGTACCCCATGAGTCTTTAGTTCTTTATCATCAATGCCTCCTAGTTCCTCCAGTAATCTGACGGCCTCAGGTTCTAGCTTTTGTTCCCAAAGAATGTTTGCAAGTTTAAACTTTTTTAGATAGCTTGGAATATTAGCTAGACAATCCAAGTAAGCGAGATCTGTCAAGGCCGCCTGTGGTTCTTTGAATTTCAGTGCTGTGTCAATGCTATCAGATGTCCATTTCGCAAGCGCAACCTGTGCTTCTGCTTCTTTAATGTGGAGTCGACCTCGCAACGACGCAGATTTATTGAGAATCGACAGAAGGACACGCCGAGTTGATATGAGCTCTTTGATATCATCAAACCTAGAATGGTTAGAATTTCCTTTAATAGTTTAGATCATTCTTTGTTGCTCTGGACGTCCACTCTTCAATGTCTTGTAACCATTTCGAGAGGTTCTTGTTTGAACTGTTGATGCTTAGGAACCTCTCACAATCGACAAGAGTAGCGATTGCTGTCTCACAATCTTTGTTCCTAATATAGGCGGTGCCATTGTTGAATTTGGTCGTCATAAAACGTATCGAGTTGTCGATTACAGTCAATACAACAGGAATGTCACTATTTGCAAGCGTATGAAACACCTTATAAAGCATCATGTTGATAGAATCGATTTTTCTAGGTATTGGTATATCCCATCGTTCAAGCTTGAAAGCGTTTGCATAAATGAGATCCTTCTGTTTCATGATATCAAGGGGAAACTGATGGGAGATTGAATCCAGTTCGCTTGATATTGCGCTGTAACCGAGAGCAGACATGGTTATCTGGAGACCTTGAGAGGGGAATGTCTTTTCAGGAGATACTCTGTAAGAAGCCTCGATTTGTGATGCTTCAATTTGCAGTCGATTCCAGTTCCGTGATTCGTTGACAAATTTTTCTCTTAATGTATCTAAATTTATTTGAGTCCGTCGAGCATAGAACAAGTCGGGCTCATTTATTACAGCGAATGTGTCATGTAAAGTCTGGATAGCTTCATCTGACAGGATACCCTTCTGAGCACGTTCGTTTTCGAGCAACACTACTGCAAGATTGAATGAATTGCAACGGAGGGCCGCTTTAGAAGCATTGACCCAATCAATTGGCAGCCAACAATCCTTATCACTAGTTGAATGTGTGTGTAGTCGAAGATGAACCAGACAACCTAAAAGTATCGATTGATGTTCCAATCGATTCTCCCAACTAAAGACGGAATCGAACCACTTAACAATGGAAGCTCGGTCCTCTGTAGAGGCTTGCAACAGGTAGAACTCGATCAAATGAGGCATAAGAGTTGTGGCAAAAGAGCAGTCAACTAAAAGAAGGTCAATTAACGTAATCGCCGGTTCTTCGTTAAAAAGTGAGAAGATAAAGTATGAAACAATCGATCTGGTCCATTTCCGCGTCTCTGCTGGTGGACGGGTAAGATTGAGGATGTTTGTAAACTTAGATACATACACCCTCGCCTCGTTGCTCGGTTCGTCTGCCTTTCCGAGAAAAGGCATTTCCATGATATTGATGGCGCGGCTGTGAATGCGTTTATTGTTCTTCTTTACGGCGTTGTCGCGGTACCAAACTCGTAAGACTTTCTCCGTCGTTGCTACTATAGAATTCTTCTGAGAATCAAGACGAGCGAGAATGAGTTCCAAAATCTTCGTGAATTTGTTATGTTGGCCGGATGATTCTAATCCCCGATCCTGCAGGATATCTTCGGCTGGTGCATTTCGACAGAGACTATTGAGACACTTGATGCCTATATATCTCACAGATAGTGAGGAAAAGAATGAATGAGCCTTATCTGCATTTGTTGGTGTTCTAAGAAGTTTGTCCAGCATGCTGGTCCGTGTGACACAGCTAAGAAGTTTATCAAGTGTTTGAGTAGGAGTGATAAAATCTGCAGAAAGAACGTGTAGAAGCTCTAGTTTCATTCGATCTGTGATGGCACTTGCAGGATAAAAATTCATGAAAGCAACTATGTTATTCCATGCATCCGAATCCAGATTTTTATCGGCAGTGAACATTCTTTTAAACAAGATGTCCAAAACTGATGCGTACTTTTCCAAACCTGGTCGTTTTCCGCAACTATCGAGTAATTCAACAAACCATGACTTTGGGAGAGATTTGTCCGGCAATCCCTTGCATGTCGAAGTCTTGAAATGTTGATAAATGGTAAAGATTGCCGCGGCAGCAGCGTCTACTTCAGTATGGAACCCCGGGCAGTGATCTGATAGCAAATATCGCAACAATCCCATGGAGTCTGCTGACCCAGCTGGATTCCCAATAAATTCACAAAGACCCCGAAGAAGCATAGTATAGGAATAGCCCGCGAAACCAGCAGTGCCTGCCAGGATAACCAACAATCGTATCTGTTTCAACACGATACAGGCCAGTGAGGGATGGGCCTGGTGAAATGCATCTCTCAGCAATCGTCGACACATGTATACCAATGAAGATGGAGACCAAATGTCAGAACCTTTGACATGGCTTACTAAAAGTAGCTCTTCAAGAGCACTTAAAGTAACATCAAGCGAATAGGGTGGTCTAGGGAGTTGAGGGATAATGTTTTCACTACTTCCCAAGGCGATTATTGTGGCCAATTTGGAACTTTGCTCGGTATATTTTCGTTTGCCCAGTATCTCCACGGCATTTTTGTCCATTTTTGTGCACCGAGTCATAGTATAGATGATATCTGGCATCGATTGCGTAAGATTGTGACGAAACGCCAATTCACCCAGTGTGGTCTTTGCAAGACTAATGGCAGGATGCTGCTGACCAGACTGCGTACCGCTCAAAAAACCATGCGCCGCGAGGAATACAAATGCTTTGTTGAACATGTCCTTCACATCCAGGCCATGATTTTGAATGAAAACGTGAGCCTCGTCTATTCGGTTCATGATCAACAACTGGCTATAAATTTCGTGGCCCCATGTGTTGACGAATTCTTGAAAATTAGAAAAACCTAGTATACTAAATGAAAAGTTATCAATATTATTGTGAGCTCCGAGCCACCAGTGAAATGTATTTGAGGCATAATGCCGCTCGAAGAGTTCCGTGAAAGTTAAGCCGACAGACGAAGCGAGAGTGTCGAATGCTCGGCGAACGGTATCTTCAGCCGACGCAAAAGAAGCTAGTTCAAACAAATGATACACAGCGGTTTGGTAGATTTGATCAGAAATGCGGATCAGATTTAATAAAAGTTCCGCACGGAATTGGATTCTCTCATCAGTGTCTCTTTGTGCATCACTATCTAAAGTTTTAACGATGTCTCCAAATAAGGAGCGGTGTTCTTGGTCATTAAAGCACCCAAATAGACGGGCAGCATTTCCGACTATGAATGCGAAAACACCAATTTCCGGAACATTAAAGAACTGAATTACGAGTGAGCGGATTGACTCGCGATGGGAACCATCAAACGATAGGCTCAAATCTGGAAATCTTTCAAGGATACAAAGTAGTAAATCAACAGCTTTTATGCGTGAAATCGTAGATGTGGTGCCCGAGAGAATCAATTTTAGGAAGAACTGTAGAATCGTGCCGATTTTCTCTTCAGGTGGCGAAGACATCCATGTCGGCACCGAAGCAATCAAAAATTCAATAAAAGTGACAACAACACAATCGCAGAGGCCATATAGATACTGATCATGTCTTCCTTCCAGGAATTGTTCTGCAAGCGCTTTCATAATCATTGAAAAGTCTGCAGCATTTAGACGGTCCACATGGTGAAGAAATGATTGAGCTGCGCACAAAGATTGCATTCGTCCAAGGCTCCGCACGCGCTCCTGGATGTAAGAAGGACTTAACTGCTGACTGCAAAGGTGGAGGTCATATTGATATCGAATGTCTTCGATGACTGAATAATTCCACTTTTCAATTGACCAGTGACAACTTTCATATTTTCGAAACTCATCTTCGAAGGGAATCGCCTCTTGATCAGAGCTCAGAGCTGAGCTGCTACTGTGAAAATCTGGATCAATGAGGGATTCTGTGTTGGGATTTACGGACTTCTGAGATGTCATAGTCTGAAAGAAAAGTTCTAATTGGGTTTCCAGCAGAGGTCGAATACTTATTCGTGAAATATTCGAAAGATGGTTGAAAGTTTTCAAAGATAAATCCATGATACAAGCGAATATTTCTGTCTTGATATGGGGTTTGATAGCGGTTGATATTTCGAGACAATTCCGAAGAACAGAGAGGAAAGCATCCGCCTTGTAAAGCAGATCCATTGCACCTTCTTGGTGTTCTTCCTGAGAAATAGCAGCCCAGGTAAATGCAACGATTTCATACATTCGAACTCCCCAATATTGGATTTGTTCGACAGCTGGTGTCTTCTTAGAATTCAATGCTTCTTCCCAAAACTTAATTGTCTGGGCTAATTTGTTGATGAGCAACTGAATCAATTTCGGAACGCCTTGAACCCGTAAATATGGGATCTGAATATCCTTGCTGTTGATATTTTCTCGTTTAATACTCGCGTGAGGACATTGGCCTTCAATAAGATACTGAAAGATATTTGAACGAATCTTCAGCCTCTGACAAGCTTTTCCAATGACGCCTTTCAAAGAGAGGGGAGGGACTGATGACTGAATGATCTCGAAACAGCCAAAGGAGCTCAGAATTCGAAGGAATGTACTAGAATCCGAATAGTAGCATCTGTGATGATAACCCGGAAAACCAATACTTTCAGATGGGATCCACTTGTTACCAAACCATTTCAAGAAGAATTCATGCAGATTGGATGACAGCTCTCCGCCGAGATATTCGCGAATGCAGAAAAGCATCTCCCAGTATCGAAGACTGTTATCACAGAGTACGGCAGGTGCGCCAATCTGGTCTACCTCCAAAGTGCCTAAGATTGATTGCTCAAGCTCCGAAAGATCAAGTACATGCGATCGAAGAAGTTCTCGCAAGAGATGGCTGGAAAACCGACAGGTACCAGGAAGGCAAGACTTTCGCAGGACAACTTTCCAGAGTTTCATCCAAGTAGAAGGAGACGAGACCTCTGGAGTGAGTAGTTCAGGTTTTGAAGATGAGACAAGACTGGCGATGCATAACATACTCCAACATTGGACTGAAATGTCTTCATGATCAACTAGTTGCCAGAGTACATGCAGAAAAGATCCCAATTCTAGTCGTTCTGAAAATCTTGCATCAATATGGAAGGCAAATGATAAAATTTGTAATACCGTAATCGTGGCGATTTCTGAGTCCACTGTAAGGCGGCCAACTAAGCTTTGCAGATTGGTTAATGATTTGTGTCGTTTTGCTGGACGTTCATCCGTGGGTGGCACTTGGAGAGTTTCGCAATTGAGCTCCAACTGCAGCATCAAATGTGACATAATGAAGACAGTGGACCAGGGCAATTCAGCCTTTTCTGGGTCCTCACAATGTAATTGAAATGAAGGAAACTTCATAACGGGAAATATTTCGGCTTCGACAGGCCTAGATCCGAAAGCAACTTGGTCCATCTGGAGACGTTCGACGTTGATGTTTGAGATGTAGCCATCATAAATAACATCGAAGAGTGATTGTAGGATTTCAGACAATCCGGCCACTCGTTCATCGTCTCTCTGAATGATCGATATCAACGGATGTAGTACAAGAAACAAAGCAGCTAGATGGCATCGGAGAACAATTGATCTCGTTGGCCAAAGATAGTTCATCAAGCTCAAAAAGTCGGCGCAGATGCCGCCAGCACTAGAGATATCGTTGGTGGTAAAGTATTCTGCGATGCATGTCAAAGCTGATACAGCATGTGTTATCCCTATCACATCTGCCTTATAATGGCGAATATAATCAAACGCGAGGACAGTAATCTGTCTGGTATATTCGTCAGGGAAAACAGAAAGCCGATTGGCATAGGATTTGATG
This sequence comes from Neolecta irregularis DAH-3, assembly GCA_001929475.1. Classification (NCBI taxonomy): domain Eukaryota; kingdom Fungi; phylum Ascomycota; class Neolectomycetes; order Neolectales; family Neolectaceae; genus Neolecta; species Neolecta irregularis. The sequence continues at coordinate 20,021 of LXFE01000257.1, read as the reverse complement.
ATTTGATCGAGGCATGCCATGATGTTTTGTACATTGTCTAGATCAAACTTCTTCAAATGAGACTGCTCTTTTGCAGCCTTATGTATTGGAACTTCTTCGTCAAAACCCATCATCTCACTCTGTCTTCGAATCCGACTACTGATGAAATCTCTGCAGTAATTTATAAGAACGAAAACTTGCTCGTTCCCCATTTGTTCAAGATGCGGAGCGAATGTAATTAACACTCGAAGAGCTTTGATATAATGCGATCTTAGTGGCGCAACAATATCTTCTTCGTAGGCCGGTATAATGTTTGAAAGGAAATGACGAATTGACTTCTTTCGAAACTTTTGGCAGCCATTTGTCACAGTAGCGCGTATAGTCAGACCAAGAGCGTTCAAACGATCTTCGATTGCTGCTTTCTGCGCACGAACATAAAGGCGTCTTTCTATCTCGACAGAGTCGAATAATGCACCCAATATTCTGAGATAGGTGGTATCATCGCCTTTGTGCAGAATGTCATGTCCAATGACTAGAGAATGTAAAAGCTTAACACCGTCCATGCGGGCTTTGATCTTATCGGATTTCAATTTTTGAATGGCCTCCATTATAAGAAACCTGCGTATTGAAGAATCACCTCAAACAAATGGTGCTCAGACATGGCATGCTTCCGCTCAGCTGTGATAATCCGCACTCGTTGGGCACGGAATTCGTCTTCTGCACTGGCTGTAGAACAGATTCAGCTTAATGCCAATCGTGGTGGTTACAAGCGCTAGTTATCGAACCAAGTCTATTCAGACTAGACTGGTCAAGCAACAACACACGTGAGGGGCGGTAAGAGGCGTAACACTCAGTTCCAAACAGGCGAGATAGTGCTTGCTGATTATCCAAGCTCTCGGTATGACCACCGTTGCAAGTCAAGGGGTAGTTCTCGCGCATTCGAACTCAATCGAGCGACTCGGTGGGATATCGTCGCTCGCAGCTCATCAAACAGAAGATGAACACACACTGAATTACCCTTGTATTCGTTTGGTTCCCCACGTAGATTCAACATCACGGCATGCATTGCAGTTTGAACCTATAGAACGCCGTATCCCAGGGGGGGCGATCATTAAAATCGGTAGATTCACGGACAGGCAAACTGCGGCACAGAAGACCGCAATTACCTTCAAGTCCAAGGTCGTCAGTCGAAACCATGCAGAAATGAAATGTGACGACGGAAGAGTATGCATTCTACTGAAGGAGCAGAAGCTTACGAGGTAGTGGTACATCAGAGATATCGGCTCCAGTTCTGGAACTTTCCTCAACCATATCCGCTTGGCAGGCCCCAATGCCGAAAGTAAACCCTTTCCCATGAAAGATGGCGATATCATTCAATTGGGAATCGATTTTCGAGGAGGAACGGAAGAGATATATAGATGTGTCAAGATGCGTGTCGAGGTTAATCGAGCATGGCAACATAGTCTAAACCGGTTCAAGTATAAGTCCTGATTGAATCCTCCAAGCTGACTGTCAGCGTTGCAACGCATCTCAAGCTACGGTCTTTTGTTAAACACAAAAATAAGACAGATAACGATTCTGGATCCACATATGTGTCGGAATGCTGTATATGTCTTTTCAATATTGCGGTAATAAACATCCCTGACGCCTTTATGCTGATACAAGCCTTGTCAAGCACTCTTTGTGTCGCCATGCTCACATATTTTCCATTTCAAATGCATTAAACCCCTTGTGTTCAGCACAGATGTCGAGTTTCTTTGTCCATTGTGCCGAGCCGGTTATGATCTTGAAACTTCTATAGCGAATGATTTGAGTGAAGACTGGGAAGACCTCGCTCAACAGGCAGATCATACACCGATGGCAGAACGCTTCAGCAAAGAAATGATAAATGGCTCAGGAAGGGGACATTGTACCGGTGAAGATAAAGACGGAATCAGTCGACACGCAGACTCTAGTGCTATTGCAATCTCTTCCTCTTCCAATTCGGTCTCAATCACTACAGCCGCGCCAGACATCGCACTCAGCATGACTCCTCACAATGATGCGGGGCCTTTGCTCCTTTGTGAATCCCTGATGGACCAGCATGCATTGGCAAACAGTTCTTAATCGACGATGATGGTTGGATTGGTGTCAAGTAGGAGTTTTCGCAACAAGGTCTGGATTTTTTACTATGATTCCGCATAGCACGATATTGAACAGGGGATGATGAGGCTCAAGCTTCTGTTGTTATTACTGACGATGGTTGTAATTTATCTCTATTCCTGCATTTGATCTTGGGCCTTGTTGTGTTTTGCGGATTCTAACGGAGAGGACTGTTTCTCTTCATACATTGCTCCTATGTTCTTCTGAACTCTTTCGCAAAACTGGGGGGATTCCAGTATCGAGCTCTTGATGAGCTTGAGGGCATCCTCGCTAATTTTGGATCTTGAATTCAACCTACCAAAGCTAGACGAAAGAAGATACCGTTCCATGGCACCTGTTAACAGCGCCGTAGCCTTGCCTTTCTCCCTGGTCAACAGAGATGGATCATTCTCTACTTCCTGATCAACAAGTACCTTTAGCCTTTCCACAAGCGTCACGCCCTCCTTCCAATCAGTTTGTGGATATAACGGTGCCTAAACATACTGTATCGTAAAACTCTCTCATCAAATCTCGTCGAAGTTGATCAAATTGTCCGCTCTTTTTGTACATTTCCACCAAGGCATCGACGCGCGCTTCGTCGCTGCTCATTCAAACATCCGGGTAGGTCGCTTGAAATACTGGGAGAATTATGAAGAGCTACGTCGGATACACGTGCACAAAGTCCGCCAAAGATAACCGTGTCGCGTGTCGCACAGGGTCCAATGCCCATCAAATTTGCACGAAGCCAATACAGGAGCAATACACTCAATTACTAGATACACAGAAAAAGTGATTGCTGAGAGAAATTTTCTCGATGGTTCAATGAGGTGTTGAAAGACAGAAAAGAATAACTTGGAAATCAGTATCCACTCCACTGAGATAGTATTACCTTGTCGCAATTCTTCCAACTCGTTTGCATCCGCACAAGCGCAACAGAGCGTCGTACCATCATTCATCTCAAGTGTAACACCTGGAAAATCAGTTAATTTCAAAGTAACAGGATACTGTGAGACAACTCTTGTTCGTCGAGAGCTAGTTCACGAAGAGTTCTGACATCTCGGGGTATATCATATGTTCGAGTATGGCCATCCTGGATCATATCAGCTCCCATATCAAGGAGCTGTAGATACCCGAGAATCCAAAATCATCTGCTTGCGACTATCAATTCTTACCCATCGGCGTCTCCAGAGCTACGCTAGATCAATTGACATAAGAGAGTGAGCATACCGGAGAAGTGGACAACTGTACGTTAATCCAACCCGACAACAAAGGCTTCCCAGCTGTTTCCAGTGCAAATAATTGACCGGTTGACATCTTCCGTCGAGTTGCAGTAGTCGACGTGTCGGATCGAATCGATGCTGCAGAGGAAATGCTGCAAATTGAGCCTTTTCTTGAAGCTGCAGTCGGTGGATGGATCGGTGTATATGAAACGGAAGCTTCTCGAATTGAAGGTCTACGAGGTAAACTTTGTGCCGGCAATTCTGGTAGGGGTGCTGCTGGCGGGGGTCTCTCGGGTGGTGATCCCACCAAAGCCTTATTGACATTTTGTCGTCGCTTTTCGAGTGCTTTCATTAAACGAGCCTTTTCTGGTGATAACGGGGTGGGGAAGGATTGGGCAGGAACAATGACTTGTGTAACGCTAAGTGTAGAAACATTCTTCGACCCCGTTCCAAGCATTTCAGATAAGGTATATGATTGACGATTTTCTTCTTCGGCAATATCTGATAAAGCAGGTGCAGTTGTTGCAAGGAGACGAAGAAAGAAATCTTCGTCCAGGTCGGTGATGCATTGACATGTTGCTGAAGCTTGTGGCTTTACAAAATTAACACAAATGACTTGATGGCCAGCAATTTACGAACATCAAATTTCTCTTTGATAGCTCGGAGATGGACATTTGCGCGAACTGTAGGATAAGATATTCATCAAAATGGAAATCGACCTTTCTGAACAAGTGTGGAATCCTCAGATTCATAAGTGACTATCATTGTTTTTCGTTTCATTCGAACAATGGCAAATGCAAGCTCATGGCACAGAAGATTGTTCTGCAGCTCTAGAGTTCCCACGCCATCAGCAGCAAGGTGTACTGCATCTCTATTCAGGTATGAAAGAATAAGCCTATTGACGTCAGTTTGTAGTGCAGACAAATGGCTGTGATTACCAGGTAATCCCTTTATGTTCTGTGGATGCCTTATCGAAAGCATAGTCTACCTCTGGGAGATTCAGACCTATCAAAGACATCGTTCAGGATGTTAGGACAAGCTGGATATTGTATGGATATAAGTTTTGGATATAGGGAATGATTGTGACGTCTTCTTTTCACAGCACGGCCCAGACTGGAGTAGTTTACGACAAAATAGGGGTGGGGAAGATTTCCAAACTGAATGCGGTGCGCTATCTTAGACCAACTAGAAGATCACGGCTCGGACCAATTATCGAATCAAACAAGCGAGCTGGAGTGAAGTGCGGGGCCATGAAGAGGACCGGCGCTGAGAAGTCCTTTAGAGATTCCTTAAAGAAAAACACATGAATTCATGATCGTCAATTTTTCCATTAGCTCAGAACAAGGATGTTAGAACAAATCACAATCGGCATGAATGGGTATTATCTCCACCGGAAAAGAAATCCCGTTCGATTTGTGTTCAACAGATACTAAGAGGCTGTTTATGGTTATAGTTTAAGGATGGTAAAGGTTGAGAATTCTCGCAAATAGAGAACAAGACAGCTTTTTGGTGTCAATCTAAAACCGGGACATGGGAGAAAAAGGAACCGAAAGTGACAAATTGCCGTCAGGATTCCAGACTCGTTTGTTTTCACAAGACGAAGCATCAAATTACGACAGTGGTTTCCATCGACCTAAGAAGACGAATAGCTGTCAGGGTTCCATATTGTTTTTTGGAACAACGCGAATGTTCAAGGTAAATCGGTGATTTCACCGAAAAGTCGATGGCCAGAAAGATTAGACAAAAAGGTTGCATTTGTCATTCCAACATTAACGCCGAAGAATCGCTTCCGATGCACATGTTTCATCCAGTCACGTTTCTCTCACGTCTAAACTTGTCTGCAGTACCAACTTTCCTTGTTCACAGTCCAAGACCTTCGTGCAGTTCATTTCTCGATCCAAGATGGATTCTGCAGATTCCATGCAAATCGATGAAGGACCGATCAATGTCAATTCATCCGATACTGTAGAAGCAGAATTGCGAAGCCATTTTGGTCCAGTTCTCGAGAATCAACCGGATATCATGGCTGAATGTCTTTCTATGCTTCGGCTGTATAGTATTTCACCATTAGAACTGTTCTATAAATGGGAATCGTGGTGCATTGAAATGGCAGACGATCGGCAGCTTGATCTCAGTAATGCAAGGATGTTCAAGAAAGGTCTTCAAAACCGACTTGAAACCGAAATTAAAAATAAACGCAAGAAGAATTATAATCAAGGTCCCCAGAAGAGGGCTGGGAAGACTGCGGATATTGATGATATGTATGGAACTGCGATACATGAGACTGATTGAAGATTGGAGGGATCAAGTCCAAACACACCACGAATCAAACGAAAAAGTCAAAATAATCAGAACGAAACTCCGATTCAGACCAAATCCAGGGTTTTGAATAACGAAACTCCAACTGGGACAACTCCGTTGACTCCTGTTGCCAACTTTAAAGAGAACCAATTGACATCGTTCAAAATTTATTTTGCAAAAGATATTCTGATAATATAGAATAACGCCTTACTCCCAACGCACAAATTCCGGTCTGGTAGTCGACACCCTGAATCCCAACCTGGAAATTGCCAAACCTGTGGATCATGCTGAACCACGAGTGAAAATGACCATTAATCTTGATTTATCAAAATATTCTTTCAAGATAATGCATCAAAAGCTAATGGACGCTTCAGAAAGTACAAATCCTTATGTATCCTTGGATTTTGCTTATTTCCAGCTCTTGACGATAGAATTGAGATGTTTACTGAAGTCTTTCAAAGACATCATAGTTTTACGGAGGATGATCTCGGAAATCCGTCAAGAATATCACAAACTGATATAATTGCAATTGGGAGAATTGCAAGTGACTCGATTACAGGAGGTCGATTGAATCCTGCTTCGCTAGTTCTCGAGACTTCTAGAAGACTAGGTGCTGGCGCACGTGTTCCCTTAAAGATTGATGATATCCCGAGTTATGCTCTCTTTCCAGGACAAATCGTCGCTTTAAGAGGTAATGATGCCGGTGGAGGATACTTTGCTGTGAAAGAAATATATTCGGTATGTTATATAAATATTTTTGACTTACTCAAGACGCCCATGTTGCCGATGCCAATTACTCCAATCGCAGAAATAAAAAACTATAGAGACAAAGTTGGGGATACGCCTTTGTCAGTCGTCATTGCTTCAGGACCGTATACTACTGAAGACGATCTTGAATTTGAACCTTTAACCGATCTAATCAACAAGATAATCGATGAAAAGCCTGATGTTGCAATTCTAGTGAAACTCTGTCTATGTTTAATCCTACTGAATTAATAGCTTGGACCCTTTCTGGATATAAACAACCCGATGGTCGTCTCCGGGGATTTACAAATAGATAACCCCGACATCACCACTCTAGATGATTTCTTCAAACACATGGTGATTAGTAAACTCGCTCAAATACCGAATTCAACCACAGTTATCATGATTCCAAGCACTAGGGATGCATGTGACAAGCATGCATGTTGGCCTCAACAAGGATTCGACAGGAAAAACATGGGATTACCAAAAGTATTGTTTTCCCAAATGAAATAAATTGACAAAGGAGAACTTTAAGTGTCTTCCAAACCCAGCATTATTCTCATTGAACGAGATCGCGCTCGGCGTTTCGACAAATGATATATTATTACATTTATCAAAAGAAGAAATAACGAGGCATGTTTAATCCAAAACTATAACCAAAACTTATTTTTTCTCCCAGGGCTCCAAATCATAAGAATATTATGGCACGGCAGTGTTCTCATATACTTGCCCAACGAAACTTTTACCCATTATTTCCCGGGTCTTCGTGCTCACAAGTTGACGTGCCTTTTCTCGGACTAGCACAATTTTCCGAGGCGGTTCCAGATATCTTGATAATTTCAAGTGAACTATTTCATTTTGCTAAAGTAGTGGAAAATGTGGTTACGATTAATCCAGGTACGTTGACAAAGAAGCGGGGTCCGGGTACTTGGGCCAAGATGAGTATTCATCCGCAGAAAATAGAAGAAAATCAACAAGAGGTCCAACATAAACTGTGGGAAAGGACAAGGGTTGATATTCAAAGAATTTAGTGTTATTTGTGCGTTCATTGTTTATTGGTTGAAATGTTAAACTGTAGAATTGTAAACGGATGGCACCAAGGACGGGTTAATTGGGAAATCTAGTATAAGCAATGTAGTTAATATGAGCGAATCAGTCATTTTATTTCAAACCTCCACAGTGGATAAGGATCGATGTTGAAAAGATTCAGAAATATTTGTGAGCTGCAGAATTGTCTTGTAATAGGAATAAACGAATGCTGCCGTTTATTGAAATACAGTAAGAGTAAACTATTCAGTATTTAAAAGTCAATCATTTCATTCAAGAAGGTAATTAGAATCTATATCTTGCATTCCTTCTCGACCGTCTGGACAGTTGATCTCTAGCCATAATTCCCTCAATTTTAATCAACGCTTGTTCAAGACAATCTTTTTTGCTTTGAAGATCAATATGATCTCTCGCAACTGGATCTTCTCGTGCGAATGATTCGATTTGTTCAGGGGTAAGTGATTGTAACAGCCGATGATCAATCTCCCTCGGGAACTAAAAATACCATTAAAGATATCCTAGAAGATAAAAAGGAAAGGTGTACCTGATGAATGAATTCAGAGATTAATTCAACGTTGATAAACATCACGGCTGTGGATACGAGTTTTTCGGCAACTACGTCAAGAAAAACTTCAGGACATAACGAGCTGTTTTTAACCGACTTGCATTGTTTTCCAGACACCACTCTTTTACGAAAATGAAGTAACTCTGCTCGTTGTTTCCACCGAAGAGCTTCCTTTCCTAAAATGTTAGTCCTCTCCTACATTTAATCTTTTCTTTTCTTACCCTTTTCCAAAACAGCAAGACTGTACCCACTTTTTCCTTCCAATAATTCAATATCCTCATCTTGATGCTCCCTGAGAAGAGAAGTGACTTTACCAAGATACCGACTCCCTACACTTTCCCTAATTTTCTCAAAAACATGATCCAATAATTCAATTTCGGTAGAAATAAGATCAAGTGCTCTGATTCTTGCACAGTCCCATTCACGTTCCTCGATATCAATCTCGTATTTTAAAGGTTTTATACAATTTTCAACTTGATCGGATGCTTGATATGCCTTTGGTTCAATTATATCTTCAGAAGCTTGAATGACTTGTTGTTTCGCGAAATCGTGGGAGTGGATAGATGAATCGTTACATATTTGCGTGATTAATTCTCTTACGCGATCGACTGTTGCTTCTGTAGATAAACGGCCTATGCCTAGTCTAGTAAGACGGTAGGTCGCCGTCTCCAATTTCGCTTTCCAGTATTTATCGTCGAGTTTTGCTTGGGGAAGATCAGTCATATTGGGTTCATGAGCCTGTACGTCCCAATATAGTTCAGCTAATAAATCTAATACTTGTGCGTTAATTCTTTCTTTGAGAAGGTCTCGGACTTTTTGACGGTCGAGGTTTGATGAGATTTGTTTGAAATGGGATTTTATTTGGTCCACTGTTTGGGCGACGTAGGATTCTGGAGTCAAATTGCGTTCGTTATATTTTACTTTATATTGGTACGAGATTTGTTCGAGGCTTTTCTTGACCTGGTTGTGGGTTGCTTGAAGACTGTTTGCCATTGAATTTGCAAGGACTCTCATTAACTGTTTGCGGAGATTTAGTGAGCCGACTACACAGCTTTCGTACTCTGGGTGACCAGAGAAATATGCTTGTTCATTTTTGGTTACGAGATCTGTGATGTTGCGGGATCGACGTATTAGTCCTTGTGGGGGAACTTTACAAATCACGCCAATGTAGCCTAGTCGAAGGGGGTAGCGGTTGTTGGATAAGATTTCGAAGCCTTCCTGCGCGGGAATGAGGTCCATTTTTGTGATTACGCCAAGTGTCCGATCGCCTTTTGGATCGACTTGTTTACTTGCTCTGAGGGCTGTGGAGTTTGCTAGGTCGATATCTGCTGCGCATACAGCGAGAATAACGTTCGGGGGTTTAATGTATTTTTCACAAAGGAGTTCTATTTCTTCACGCAGGCGATCAGGCTGATCTTGATTTGTGACCTGGATATATCCTGGTAAATCGATGAGACTAAGGTCTGGGACGCGGGGGGAGTATATGTTTAGTTGTATTGGATCGTCGGTGACCCATTCTGACACGGCGAGATTCAAGTCTGTGAGGGTTTTCTGGATTTGGGAGAAATCCGTGATACGGCCGAGTTTCAAAGCGGGGAATTCCCCGTACTCTGAAGCAGAGTCTGGGGTGTGAATGAGGGTTAATTCTACTGGTCTGCGGGTGACCATATTATTACCTCTGAGCGAGTTAGTGAATATGTAAGGAGAACGCAGGCACTTGGGCAGGAATTCATGGCCGACTATCGTTTCTAGGAGAGAGCTCTTGCCTGAGCTTTGTGAGCCGATGACGACGATACTGGGCATAATGAGGGCGGTGGTGTTTCCCGCTTGTTGAAGGAGGGTACGGATTTCGATCATTGTTTTTGTAAGGGCGATTATCTGATCGTCGTGGTTGGCATCAAAGGGGTTGCGGGTATTTTCTAGGTCGTCATCGTCTGCCAATGCATATGCAGCAGCCGTAGCCGCAGCCACGGTGATTGTTGTTGTGGATTTGGGATCTTTGTTTGAGTGTCCATTAAACCGAAACCATCCCGCAGCATCTGCGATATTCGACCAGCTTTTAGCCAGGGTATCGGCAGTTGAGTCCCAAATTGCTTTTGTGTAGCCCGCAGCTTCGGCAAATTTGTTGTCTGCCCAGACGAGGATTGAGACGCCGGCACCAGCACCGAGCGCGGGAAAGCGCAGCGACCTGAGAAGAGCTTTAGCGACGGGCGAGGAATAGAGACGGGTGTTTCTCTGGTGGTGAATAGCAGATCTGGATCTGAGGAGAGAGTGGAAGCGGCGAATCATGAGCTGATAGATGACTATTGACTCTCCTGATGACTGCTGGCATTATAGACCAGTAACCACTGAGGACAACCTATCTATTAACCACCACTTACTCTTGATTATTGACTATTCACTATTGACTATTCACTATTGGCTATTACACTCAGGCTGACACTTACTACTGACTCGCTACTGTTTACGATTCGTTACTATGTGCCGCCTGCTTCTTTATAAAGGCTGCGACGCCATTGTGCTTGCGCATCTGCTCACAAATCCATCGCATTCTCTCATCCAGCAAGCCTAGAAAGAGGCATTTATACTCACAGACAGCCAATCATTCGATGCGCGGCTGCGACTCGACCACGCTCGTCCCATCAACGGCGATGGCCATGGCATTGGCTACTACTCGAATGATACAACCAACCACCTGCATCTCACGCCCTGCATATACAATTCAGTCATCCCCGCATGGAACGACTCAAACCTCGCCCGTCTTGCTGAAAAGACCCGCAGCAGACTCGTCTTTGCCCACATCAGAGCTTCTACGGCAGGTACGTCGTTATCAACGGGGTACTGAACCGCCAGGTTCTCTTTCAGAAACAAACTGCCATCCATGGTTCTCTTGTACTGTCCCCCCTCTCACATTTCCAGGGCATACAACTCCTTCATGTGGATGCACAACGGCAGCGTTGCCTCCTTCAAAAAGATCAAACGCAAACTCCAGGCCTCCCTCACGGATCAATTCTACGACCACGTCCAAGGAGGAACAGACAGCGAATGGGTAACTCCGCCTCCTTTTCTGTCTAACCCCAGTCCTTTGCTCTCTTCCTCCAGAAACTCCAAGACAGAGGCGTCGACCCCTCCCGTCAAGGCGTAGATTTCGGCCACAGTGTCATCCGCGCCGCAATGCTCGATACTATCTCACAGCTCATCTCCTGGATAAATGATTCCACAACAAACCCAGAACCAAGCCTGTTGAACTTTTGCGTCACAGACGGTTTCAGCGTCGTGTGCACAAGATACATCTCTAGCAAAACTTCAACTGCTGCAAGTCTATATTTCATCAGTGGATCAAAATTCGTCCAAATCGCAGATGGCCAATACAAAATGGAACGCAAAGACAAAGGCCAAGAAGTAATCATGATCGCCAGGTATCATTTCCCAACATACATCCTAATCCTAGTGAACCCTTGACCTGGGACCCAAAAAATCCATGGATCGCAGTTCCCACAAATTGTCGTGAATCCTGAATATCAAAACTAACTTGTAGCCGTAATTACAATAAACAAACAAACAGTCTTGATGCATCCTATTATCGACGACTATCACGTCTCGGATATGTCCGCCCCCCGTAGCTCCGACTTTGCTGTAAGTAAAGGATACAATGCTGACTCTCTATCTGCCCGAGATCGATTTTATTCAGCTAGTGGTGTGTGAATTGGTGTGATTCAATGGTTTGACCGCTTGATTAGAATGATGCTTAATATTATAATCTGATTAGAGCATCTATTATGCTTGATATGATAGTTTGATGGACATCCAGTATAGGTACTCGAGCAAGTCAGCGGTATAGACAACTGTAACTGCATTGAAGGTTGCGGAATACAGAAAGACTAGATAAGGAGAGCTCCCACATGTGTTACGAAAATGATATAGTAATCTTTTGGAGGATATTTTGAATTTCCTTTGGTCAGAGGCTAGGGTTCTATAACTGACACGACTATTTCTGTTTCCTAGAAGTAGACCTGTAGGTGCTTGCTTGTAGGGCCAGTGAATAATGCTCTATTCATCCAGCAAAGGAATCTAACAATCTATTTTCTCGGGTTTATCCCAGTCATCTAAGGCTGCAAAGCTCTACAACTGTAGCCTGCGTGTTACACACGGAAAGGGGTTTTATAATATCAACTACCTAAAGACGCCTCCCAGACTAACCTGGCTCTACCCGCTACGGTATCTAGTAATTATTCGTTACTTCAAGTGACGCCTCACTATTCAGTCGCAACCCAAAGTCTCCCGAGAAATCAGCAACACTCATCCACATGATATGGGGGTTTTAGCCGCATGAAATCTACCGCAACGTCGCCACTATCTATTTTTGCCATCTGTTAACTGCCATTGGCTTTCCACTCTCTGTCCGTCTATGGCCGTTCTCAGCAGAGAATACGTCTCTGATCTAATCGCTCAAGGTCATGTCCTCGTTATTTACCAAGGACGAGTCCTCAAACTCGATTCGTGGCTTGTTAATCATCCTGGAGGAGACAAGGCAATTCTCCATGCTGTGGGACGAGATGCGACAGACGAGATGAATGCGTGCGGACCCATGGCTCACAGATCTAAATTATAGCTACCACTCTAAAGAAACCCTTTGGCGGATGAAGGCTTTTTCGATAGGACCAGTTGAGGAACCTTGGGAAAACTTTCTGCCTCCCATACAAGGTGGACTTTTCAATGATCCGGACAACTACGAGCGAAGTATGTTGGACAGAGGCCGATCGAAACCCAACGTTTCTTTCGCAGTCTCTGCTGTTGATAACCAAATTGCTCGAGATCTCATCGAATATCCATCGCTTGATTTTTCCACACAATCCCGTATTACAATGGAATACCGAGCATTAGACCACCGTTTACGCCGAGAAGGATGGTATAATTGTCGGTATAGAGACTACCTGAAAAACTGCCTCCGATATACCTCGTTTCTAAGCCTCTCCATGATATTCTTGCATTTACACTACTACAAACTCTCTGCTTTATTTCTCGGGATACTGTGGCACCAACTCACCTTTCTTGCACATGATGCCGGTCACCTCGGTATCACGCACCATTACTTTATTGATAATATTATTGGGATTTTTGTCGCGGATTTCGTGGGAGGATTAAGTCTTGGTTGGTGGAAACGGAATCATAATGTCCATCATTTAGTCACAAATCACCCTCTACACGATCCTGATATCCAACATCTTCCCTTTTTCGCAATTGACCTCAGTCTGCTCAATTCAATACGTTCTACCTACTACGATAAAATCCTCCCTTACGATCCATTTGCAAAACTCGTCGTTCCGTTTCAAAATTGGACATACTACCCTCTTTTATGCTTTGGTCGGTTCAATTTATACCGTCTTAGCTGGGACCATATTCTCGCTCGCCGGGGTCCGCGAAAGGGTAAGGCAGTTTGGTTGTGGTACATTGAACTAGTCGGATTAATCGCCTTTTGGTACTGGTTCGGATACCTCCTCCTCTACAAGACTCTTCCTGACACAAACACACGAATATGGTACATTCTAATCAGCCATGTTATAACAATGCCACTGCATGTTCAAATCACCTTGTCCCATTTTGCAATGTCTACAGCAGATCTTGGCATCCATGAATCTTTTGCTCAAAAACAATTACGAACAACGATGGATGTAGATTGTCCCGAATGGCTTGATTTTTTCCACGGCGGTCTACAATTTCAAGCTATTCATCATTTATTCCCTCGAATCCCACGCCACAATCTTCGTCGAATTCAACCCCTTGTCCGTGAATTTTGCAAAAAAGTTGGTATTGAATATAAAATATACGGATTTGTTCATGGTAATGAAATTGTACTTGGTCGATTAAGCGAAATTGCTAGACAGGCAAAGATATTGGGACAGGCTGCCAAAATGGCTAGTCTTGGCTAGGAATTTTAATACCTGACTATTTATCTGCGGGGGATTTATTGGGTCTAATTTGCATCTAGTAATACTTTCATGTTTTTGAATGAATCAATGCCGTCTTTCGACCTTCACTTTTGAACCGTGATATAGAGAGCACAATGACACAAAGGACTATTGTGACTCTATTTTATCGACCCCATGTTTTTAGAAACTATTCTACAATGCCCAGAATTTGAAATGCCTCAAAGACGCTGATGAAACCTACCGTTTCAAAGTCCTTTGCTTCTCTGCATTCTTAATCAGCTTCTTTTCCACAAACAATCCCTTTATTTCTTAGTCGACATTGAACAAGAGACATACCTTTCTCTTTCGAATAGAATCCATATATCGCTTTGCGATATTCTCTTTATCCGCAGTATCTCCCAGATCTTCGAGTTCTTCTTCAGTAGTAGGAACCCAAAAGGGATCCTGATCTAAAATTTCGAATCCCCCGAAAATCAACTGTGGACTTGCAGCGCCTGAAGTACGTTTCCGAATATCATCTGCAAATCCAAAGGATTCGATGACTGGAATTTTCGCTTTAATAGTAAAGAATGGAGTTCCTTCTTTCATTTCCTCAGAGACGATGTGTCCTCGTCGTTGGGAAACTACAGCATAGACTTTTCCAAGGACATCGGGTGACGTTTGGATGTCGCAGGTGTACATCGCAAGCATTAGACGTGGCGAATATTCTAGAAATGCTTGACGAATTCCGTCGCGAGTTGCGGATATTACTTGCCCGGATAATTGGGATATCCGCGAACGATCATTCTCGTCTTGGGGAATGGACAGTTCGATTTTCTCGATAAAGCAGGCAATTCCTTCCACTTGTTCAGAGCACAAAGGTCCATACAACACGGAAAGCTGGAAACCAGTGAGGATATGATCTCCAATATCTCTAGTTGTGATTCCAGAACAATAATCTGGGAATTTCAAATCATGTTCAGGAAGCCTTGCTGGAAACCTGGACTAGTTAGTTTTGCTATTTTAAAGACGTACAATTTCCTAATAACTCCAGTTTGATCGACCAATATGTTTGCGCCGATTTTTCTTGGTCCAAACGCAGATATCTGATCAACAACGCCCTCCCAAGAATCCCCATCCCCTTCGGCTTCAAAAGCCTTCTCCAACCCTAATTTAAAGTTCTCAAGTGTCATTTCCAGTTCCTTTTGTTCGACATCTTCGATTGCTTCTTTCCCGATTTCGTTAGCTCTCCGGTCTCCACCCTTGGCTGGGAAATTATGTGTTTTTAGGTATTCAGTGACATTTGAAGGTAAAGGTCGGATGCGGAATTGCAGAGTGACTTGCTTGGAAGAAATCGAAACCTCAATTCTTCCTCTCGAGTCCTTTGTCATATCTAGATTCAGTGCCAACTCTTATTTATAAGACGTACCAACTGCATCAACGATCGTCTCCCTAAAGGAAACGATAGGTTCGGAAGATGTGATATCAATCTTTGCAAATCGCTCCCTTAGATCTTTCAAGCATCTCTAATCTTATCAGTATAGTGATTATTCTCAGGACAAACCTCCAAGTGTAATTCTCCTGCAGTAAGAATAACGTGTTCCCCAGTATCCTGTATTAAAACCTGCACACAGGGATCTGCCTGATTCAACAATTTTAACCCTTCAACCAACTGTTCCATCTGCAGCGGAAAAACAGGTTCAAGAGCAACTCGAAGAATAGGGTTCGTTCCCATTGTCACGCCCGCAAAATTGATACCTCCTTCAGTATTATACAATGTTGCGCTTTTTAAAACTTTGCCTTCTAGACCACCGATTCCAAATACGTTTCCTGCGGGAACAGAGTCCAGGGAAAGTAGATCCCGGCCCATCATCATGTAGAGGCTCTTCACTATTATACGAGAGATGTGTTGATCTGGTTCCGAGGGTTTATATTTCGGCCCAAGGACAATCAATTCTTGACCGACTTTAATCACTCCACTATACAGTCTCGCGAATCCAATCAACACTTGCTTGTCTTTCTTTTCGTTTTCTTCGAGTTGCTCTTCCTCAGGAGTGGAATTTGCTGAATTTGTGGCGATTTCGGTGGATTCGTTTTTCAACTCGAGACCTTTTGCCTCCCTACGTATACGACCTCGTTCTCGCATCTCTTCGGCAGTGATTTGCTTTCGTTGTTTCTCTGGGAGTTCTGATTCGGGAACTGCCATCAATTTACTAACGTAAGCCGAAACTGGCGCATCCGAGCTGCCATCACAAGAAATCATTGCTTTTTTGATTTCTTGAGACAGCATTTTGGAAAAAGGTGCTTCTGAGATAATTTGAGGGAATCGAAGTTTCTGCGAGTCTCTTGGAGTGGGTATTTCTTCGATGACTGCAAGGAGAACTGCTCTAGATAACGGCAGCCATTGGGATACTATAGTTGACAATAAAGCTCGAGAATCCTTTGACTTTATATCTCGTGAAAGAATGTTCAATTCCAATGCCTCGACAACTTTTTCAACTTTTTCTTGATTTCTAAGAGATTAGCTCTCAGTGAGTTAGTAGCAACGAACCTACTTTTCAATAACAGTACAATGATACACCGTCCACAGATTCTCCAAAACAAGTTGTACGAAAATCGGTTTTAAATTTCGTCCCTTGAGATGTTTTGTCTGTAGCACCTTTTTCGTTTTAGGGTCAAAGAAATAGTCTCCCCATAAGACTTTTTTCAAGTTGGCTTCTTTGATGCCCATTTTCTTTGAATACAGTTTTGCAAACTGGTCGATTCGGAAAGCCCATCCATCGATTGCACTTGAGAATACAACGTTCCCTCTTTCCGGGGCAAAATAAATATCCGCATCGTCCTTTTCGATAAATTCATCATGGAGATCGCCTACTTCTTTCCTCTCCCGCCATTTTGCATCCTCCTCCATTCGATCACCGGCAAAGAATGAGCCCATTACGGCATTGACCTGTTCTAGAAGTTTGGTCATATGGGTGTAGGCTTCGAGGGGTGTTAATCGTAGCTCTGTGATCAATCGATCTATTTTGTTGAAGACGAGTATAGGTCTAATTCGTTCTGTCCAAACTTGACGAAGAACAGTCACTGTCTGATATTAATGAGGGAAAGAACAACGACTTGCTTGACTGCATACTCCTTCGACGACATCTACGAGAACTAGAGCTCCATCGCATAATCTTGAGGCTGTAGAGACTTCTGAGCTAAAGTCTACATGACCGGGAGAATCGATCAGGTTGATTAGGTATTCAAAAGCTTTGTATGATTCTGCAGTTGAGTTGAGAACAAAGTAGACGCACCATCTTCTTGAGCCCTCATAATTCTGTAATACAAAGAGATAGCCGACGATTTCATCGTTATTCCTCGAATTTGCTCGTCCTCTCTCGAATCGAGATACCTGTAATCAGCACTGTCTTTTGAACACAAACCTAATCTTTCCGGCCAACTTTGCCGAGATGATGCCATTTGAAGCGAGCAATGAATCAGAAAGGCTTGTCTTGCCGTGGTCTACATGTGCAAGGATGCAGATATTGCGAATCGCATTGGGATGTGATTGCAGGGTGGCGAGTTCTGCTGGTGATGGCATTGTAGTAGAAAAGTATAAAGTTGCGTCAAGGACATCTTGGCCATGTTGCAGCAAAAGATGCATTAATCTATTGTATAAGCAGAGTGCACTATTTAAATATATGTTTTATGTATTCAAGGTGTTGTTGCTGAGGAGGATATAACCTCGGACGTTCATATCCCTCGATCAATTCCTTTCCGACACATGACACACCTGTCTCCCTTACCCAGCACTGTATCAGACACCAACGAGGCTGGCGAGGTTTTGTATGAAGATATTCTTCCTGGTGAAAAGATTGTCCATGTAGGGTGGTTGCACAAAAAAACAAGGAAGATGGTATCTCTGTTAGTGAGTTGGGTTGACGAGAAAGCAGTGGAAACGCCGCTGGTTCGTGCTGAGACCGCATCAGCTTGCATATTATAAAGATGAAAAGGCATTGCTGGTGCAAGTAGAGTTTGTTGACAGTTCAGGAGTACAAAGTCCTTCGAGTTATTCCTACTACTGAGATGACCGCTACTGCGAGGATTAAAGGGAAGCGGGATAACGGTACGTTTGGAGTTGCATCTGGCTAAGGGGGTAGTGTTTGGTTTGTTTACGCGAAACCGGACGTTTTATTTCTCGGCAGACAGTAGCGCGGATACTGATTCCTGGGTTGATAACATCCGCAAAACAGCCGAATTGACCGACCACCTTGAGGAGACCCAGTTGAGTGCTCCAGTGATTGATGTGTCGCATTATGCCGATGGACCGCCGTCGGACATAATTTCGGGGTCGGAGAGGGGGTATCTCTCTGGGAGCGAGAACAAATCGTCTGCGGGTTCACATCCCCGATTTGGGGGTATTAGATCTACATTTAATTCGGACAAAACGACCGAGTCCAAGGAGGATAAAGTTATTATGCAGGGTCATTTGGAAATCCAATCACGGTACAAGATGAAGAAACGATGGATAGTACTTCGTGGAAAGTCTTTGGCTTTTTATCCTGATTCGGAGGTATTTCCTAGTCATAAAGCGAGCTTAACTGTGAGGAATACAAGGTCAAGAAAATAATACCAACTGCGGAAATTGCTGAAGTTGTGGAGATTGACGGGGTGGCTAAACACAAGGATAACTGTTTCCAAATCATTACGGATCGGAAAATCTATCGAATGGCAGCTTCGAGCGAAGAGACGCTTAATCGGTGGCTGGCAGCGTTTGCAATAGCAAGGCAAAAAGCGATGATTTCATAGCATAACAATGGGTATTGATTTGGAGTAAAGGAGGATGCTTGCATTTAAAAAGGAGGATGCTTGCATTTAATTTGGAAGGTAATATAGTAGTATCTAGTGGTATTCAATTATAATATTTCAATTAGCATAACAATGGCTGCTGGCGATGCGCGCGCGTGGCCGGGTAGGATGACGCTTGCATTTAATTTGCAAGTAATATAGTAGTATCTAGTGGTATTCAATTAGTCCACGCTTTGTAGGGTTTGATCAAATCAAATCATTCTATTAAATCTTCTACAGGTTGAACATTACCTTTGTAATAAATGACGACTGTACTCCTGACGGTACCAATCTGGCTTCTCCATTCCTTTCCATGATCTTTCAAGATATTTTCAACTCTTGTGAGGAGATTCTGTCGATACTGACTATCTGTAGCATTTTTGCGCTTCTTGTTTTCAAAGTGAACTTGGACGACACCGCCTTTTTCCAAGTGGTTTATAGCACCAGCTATTTTGTGCTTGATGTCCATCTCTGAGATTGTCCAGGTTAGATTGAATTCCTTGATGGAGTTGTTTATGTTTCGTCTGAGCTTTAATCTTTCGACAGATTTTTCCTCGTGGATGTGGGCCAGCTGGTCTTTTGCGATCAGCTTGCAGGTGGGGACATCTGTGCCGGGGGTTAGGCAGACGAGGGTGTAGAGGGCGGGGTCGTAGAGGACCGAGGCTCTTTTGTGGCGGGGGTGGAGCTTGCCGTCGAGGTCGACCAGGTTGATGAAGGGGGCTTTGATGTAGGCGTCCTGGGGCAGCTTGTTGCTGAGCTTTGGGCGGGGGGGTTTGACTGAGGGCATGAAGCGGAGGATGGAGCTGCGGTACTGCGGGCGGCCGGCAAAGTGGCTGGCGCGGTCTGGGGGAGGGTGTTCAGAGGACGCATGGTCGCGGGGTGATCGGGGTTGATCGCGGTGCTGGTCGCGGGGTGATCGGGGTTGATCGGGGCGCTGGTCGCGGGGTTGATCGCTGTGCTGGTCGCGGGGTGATCGGGGTTGGTCGCTGTGCTGGTCGCGGGGTTGATCGCGGTACTGAGACACGGGTGCAGGGCGGTGCTGGGCAGACTCAGGCGCAGAGTCGGCAGACGCAGGCCGCACGACGATGGGCAGCAGGCGGGCGGGAGAGAACTGCAGCAGGCGGGCGGGAGGGCACTGCAGCAGGCAGACGCGAGACAGGCGCGGCATCGGGGGAGTGGAGGGAGAAGGAGAAGGGAGAGGGAGGAGGGAGAGAAAGAAACACCGGACGTCCTCCATGACCGTTGCAGCCGCCTTATCCGTCGCAGCCGCCTTATCCGTCGCAGCCGCCTTATGACCGTCGCAGC
>LXFE01002833.1:0-12178 GCA_001929475.1 Neolecta irregularis DAH-3 | reverse complement strand
GGTAAATCATTGGCTCACAGTGTGTCCACCCGCCCGCCCGCCGGCGGGTCTCCGGCGGGCGGGCGGGTCAATACAATCCACCGGCGGGTGGGTGGGTGATCTTTTTGACAATTAGGATAGGTGCAATACAATATTCACTAAATAACCGAAATTGCTAATATATAATGATTTCTCTCTGGCCATTTCTTTCGTTGGTGAAGTATGCTGCACATACAAAGTTCACGTCGAATGATCTTGTCAGTGTCACGTGATCCGTAACAAACCATGTGAGCATAACTTGGAGCAAATGGCAATCAATTCACAGTTGAACAACCAACCGACGGATTCAAACGAAACAAGGACTATCAGGATCAGAATTTAAAGGCGAAACTAATAGTCTGCCAACAAATCCAATACAAGAAAGTCAAAAGGGGACCTTTGAAGAAGCGTAGGAGGATCACATGTAAGTGCTGTGTTCAAAACACATCACAGAAAACCGTAATTACCACAGACGGATGCGCCTAGACAAGGGCTTTCCAGCAGTGCCAAAGTCATTGAGATCGGAGCACTTCCAGGTGGGTGATTTGGATCTCTTGATGAAGGCGGGCGGCATAAAAATCCATCCGCCCACCCGCCTGCTGAAGCCTCTGGGCAGGTGAACACATTGTTGGCTCAATTCAAGCCAAGGTCTGTTCCTATTTCAAGAATTTCAACTGTTGATCTCTGCATTTGCAAAGATTGGGTTAGAGGTAGGGTTGGCATAGTGATAGTCAGGAATGCATATTTCCTACTAAGATATTTTCATGGATAGATGTTCTGGGATCTGAGTACGATATTTTCTAAATTTCCGGAGTATCCTGTCATTTTTAGGATATATATTTTATCATTTGATGTCAATATTTTATTCATCTAAAACCTCAAGGGTGTAAAAAACCACGAAAACTTTCCGGCCTAAAATCAGCATTCACGATACGCTTAACATTTTATACCATATACTTTTCTTCAAAAGCATTTTTGAGGACCTTTTTAGCGTCTCTTCGCATGGAAGGTTCTTTAAAAGTTTCGCTTGATACGACGTTTTTGATTGATTCGAGGTCTAGGGCATATCTAGTTGGCATGATGTGGGTGTAATTTATGATTTTGATGAATGGTTTTACTTTTGATCTTTTAGCGATTTTCTTTTGGGACATTCTGGATGTTGATTTTAGAGGGTATTTGTCTATGCCAGCGACTATTGCGTGTGGGAATGAATGGGATTTTGAGCCCTCATCTTTTTGGGCTATGACTACGCATTTTTTGCCAGCGTGTCTGCCTTGGGTTATGATAACTACTTTACCAGTTTTGATGACTGGGAGTCAGCGGGGGATGGGTAGATTGAGGGGGTACATTTGACCATGGTGGGAGTGGGAGTGAAACAGGATGACGGGAAAACAGTCACTCTGTATATACTATGATTAAATATACAAAAGTATACTAATTAAAAATATACCAAAAATATACAACATTTACAACAATTTATTTATTTCATGACATCTCATCGAGCAATTCAACTAGCGAAACGATTCCCGGAAGATGCATTCCGGGCTCAGGGAGTGTCGTTTCCAGCCGCATTACAGCGTCAAGTAGCAAATAAGAAGACGAGCGAGTCGCAGGTTGAATGTACGTGAACGCACGACATTTCTTACGAAAGCACTACGATTACTAGTGGAGAATGCACACAGAACCAAGGTATGGATATGCCGACGGTACTGACAGCAGTATCGGTGTGTGCGGCTGCTGCAGCCGGCAGGACTGCCAGGATACTATGAGAGGCTGCTTGATCATATTGCAGCGGGGCCACAGCGGCCTTCTCTCTGGCGGAGGCTTTTTCTGGGGGAGAAATGAAGTGATATTGATATAATATGAAGTAATATTGATATAGTCGAACCTGGCTAGGAAACCTCCATATTATAGGAATTCATTATATGGACCATATAATGAATTCCTCCTGATAGCAAATCCAACTGGCTTCCAAAATTGATTTGAATGGGGTCTAACGAATTTAGACCTTACTACGAAGTTTGTTAGATTAATGCGAAATTCGTTATAAAATGAAGCGTTCCGCTATTACAAATGAGCAAATGATTGCTCCGCAAGCCACCACTGCCTGAGTGCTCGCCTGGAATATTAATCTTTAAAGCGAGAATCCTCTTGCTATCCCAATCATGCCAAATCGATTTCAAGCCCAAAGTTTGAGGATTCTAGGTTGTGATAAATCATCCTGTCGCTAAATCATTATTGAATAACGGCATATAATGATTCGCTAATTTTGTGCGATGGTTCCCAGCGCAACTCTGAAGGAGGAATTTGATGACTCTCTCAATGTCATTATTCCAGACGATCTTCGAATTTGGATAGCATACGATTTAAAGCAACGATTTGGGCTGGCTGCAAATGATGTTTATCAAATAGGCGTGACGGCAAAGTTTCAACCAGATGTGGAATTTATATTTCCGAAATGATTTTATGGAGATTGAATAAATATACCAAGGCTCTGATTTGTCTTTGAAAGAGAGTGAGGAAGGGTGCACGATACGATGTGCTGAAATCAGAAAGGGCATTTCATCAAGATTTTAAGAATTAATTAGGAATTAATTTCTCTTGCGAGACAATCTCACTTTGAAAAATATAAAGAATCCTTTTCCATGCAGCTTTCAACATGTTTCCAATCCTTTACCTTATCTTCTCATTCGTGGTTGTACTCGGAGCTGTGGATAGGTTTGACCAAATCGGACTGAATGCCGAAACTTTTCGGTTAACCTTGGACCAGATTGGTTTTGGATATATCTTTTGTCCACAAACAGCTTCTTCCATCGAACAAGCTGCCATCATCTGCCTCGGGATTTGTGCGACTAACGACTTCCGATCCATTGTTGCACTTTCGTACAACTCAGTACCATGTTGTTTTATGCAATTCACTCGAATTTTGGGATTTGACCAGGATGATAAGACCATTGTCAGATTCGATATCTCGCAGCAAGACATTCTGTTGCAATCGATCGAGTCGTTACAACACCGCCCTGAATATATTGAGCTAGAAGAACGAGCGCACTTTGCCATTTCTTCAAGTATTGCCAATAGAGACTTTTATGCTTACACGTATCTCTGTTTCTCAATGTGTCTAACTGCAACAGCATGGCCCTTCCTTCCTTCCCCCAAAGGCACAACTTGGAACTATCAAGTACTCCGCCAAACAACCTCAACATAATTCGCAATATTGACGAGTTTGAGACGCGAAAACAATGGTACAACGAATATACTGCGATTCTGAGAGGTCCATGTTGGGACGTAGCATCTACTTTTCTTACCCCCCAAAGGAAAGCTGTGCCGTCGCTATTCGTTAACAATATCCAATGGAGAAAGCCTGATATTGTCATGATGATCCGAAGATTTCTTGACAAGAAACCACTCGACGATTCAATGGTTTGCGCATACGCAAAGGCAACTTTTCACAATCTCATATTGCACTCTACTGTCCCAGCAACATTGTCAGACTTTGACTTTAACATAACCAACCCCTTGATGGTAAAACAGGCGTTCAAGGTAAACAACCACTGGGTCATTATTCGGTGGGATCTTGGCAGCATAAATCAACTGAGAGCAGTCTCAACTGGTCCTTTTGATGAGCCCCTCCTTCAAATTCCAGTCATCAAACAGTTTTTGGAAGAAGCTTCAAAAAAGCTTGGAATAGACGAGCCAATACTAAAAGGACATACACTGGTTTACACAAAGTGTCCAAAGGGTGACGAGGCTTTTTGTGCGATTTTCTTCAATTCATGTCATACATTTTTTGATTACGTGCTCGACATGGATATTCCAGACGATCTCCGACTTTGGATGGCCTACGATTTGATGCAACGCTTTGGGTTGACTGCAAACGACATTGATCAAGTGGGAATACGGAAAATATTTCAGCAAGATATGAATTTCCAGAAAGATGTGGATTTTAAATTCAGGCACGATTGACAATGAGGCAAGGTAATTTAATATACATCATCCAACGATTCATATCCATATTTGGCCATGTCAAATGTCTTGCTATCCCGATGATGCCAAATCGACTTCAAGCCCAAAGTTTGAGGAATCCAAGTTGACAAAGTTGTGATAAATCAATATGTCGCTAACAGTGTTGGATAACGGCATATAATGATGAGCTACCTCGATTATGATTATGTATTTGGTGCCGATCAATCCCGGATTATAAGCCCGGAGGTTCAGATTTTGGAGGACCATTGGGTCATTCTGAAGTGGGTTTTTGAAAGACAGGGCAGGAATTTTATGACACCCCGAATGAGGAATTTGACGAATCACTCAACGTCTATATTCCAGACGATCTTCGACTTTGGATGGAATACGATTAGATGCAACGTTTTAAATGATGTTTATCGAATGGACGTGACGGCAAGTTTCAACCAGATGTGGAATTCATATTCCCAAATGATTGCGATTGAATAAACATACCAAGGCGTAGTAGTAGTAGTAATAGTAAGATGGGTCAGTGTGGGAAGCCGGGGAGGAGGAGGGCGAGGGCATCGATGTGCGGGCGGACGTGCCCGGTGGCAGAGCAGGTAAAGCGGCAGATCTGCAATTAGCGGGGCGGCCAAGTTGTTACTCAGACTAAGTATAACATTGTAATCTGCTCATATGCCTGGCCTTTAATGGCCGTAATATTATCCAACGCCTGGTCACTGTATTGGTAAGGTATACGGTCGCTTCACTGCTTCTCCTTTGAGCTTGGTCGGGTTTAAACTTCTCAGCCTATGCCCGCCTATTCGACAGCATCAGCGCAAAAAACATCCAGCAACGATGGCCTCTACCTGCTGCCCTGTAGTGAATATTGACAAGATACCCAGACAGTAAGAGCAATGATGCTTCTTATCTTCACGTGACTGCAAAAATATCTGCAAGTTCCGCCGTGCCCGACAAACCAGCATGGTTCTGAGATCCACCACAGCCAACGATGTCCGCGTATACACAGTTGCCGGTGAAGGCTCCAGGGCACTGCCCTCATGGCTGGCAAGGAAAAATAAGAAAGCTTTGCAGGGCGATCATGGTACATCCATTGGAGCGAAAAAAGATATTGACGGGCAGAATATCAAACGCGAGTCGAATTGTTGCAAGACTTTGAGTTCCCTGAAGCAGCAAACCGCATAAAGGTGTCGCGCGATGGCAACTATGCAATGGCAACAGGTAAATGTTGCTCCTAACCAATATTTACTCCAGGAACATACAAACCTCAGATCCGTGTCTTTCAGTTCGCAGAGATGTCTCTAAAGTTCTCTCGCCACACAAACTCTGAAAATATTACTTTCGAATTGCTTTCCGACGATTGGACCAAATCCGTTCATCTCCAGTCAGACAGATCGCTGGAATTTCACTCTCAGTCTTCATTTCATTATAGTACTAGGATACCAAAATTTGGTCGAGATTTGAAATTTTACTATCCCACTGCCGAAACTTTGATTTCTGGGTCAGGAGACGAAATATACAGACTGAATCTCGACCAAGGGAGGTTTCTCAATCCGTTTAAACTTGACAGTTTTGGCGGAAATTGCATCGATATCAACCCAGCTCATCAATTATTATCATTCGGCATGGACAACGGCACGGTCGAGTTTTGGGATCCAAGGTATCGAGCTAGGATAGCACTAATTAATCTATCGACTGCCCTCGAGCCTTGCTCAATAACATCGCTCGCTTCTAAAGAAGACGGCTTAACAATTGCTGTCGGCTCCAGTACAGGTTATACGACCCTCTATGATCTTCGTTCTCCAACCCCGCTTCTAAGCAAAGACCAAGGCTATAGTCTTCCAATAAATACAATCTCCTTTCTACAAAACCATATCTTGACGTCTGACCCAAAAATAATCAAACTTTGGGATCCCAAAACGGGCGATCCATATACTAGCATCGAACCTCCCACAAACATAAACCATGTAACTCATCTTCCAAACAGTGGAATGCTATTCACAGCAAATGAAGCGACTCAAATGTCGGCATATTACATCCCATCCATCGGCCCCGCTCCGCAATGGTGCTCATTTCTCGATTCCATAACCGAGGAGCTTGAAGAGTCTTCTCTTCCATCAGTTTACGACAACTACAAATTCGTGACAAGAAAGGAATTGGCAGCGTTGGGTTTGTCAGATCTGATAGGAACCAACGTAGTGCGGGGTTACATGCATGGATATTTTATTGATCAGCGATTATATCAAAAGGTAATCATTTTACAACAGAGAAATCTGATTTATAGGCCAAACTTATTGCCAATCCGTTTGCGTATAAAGAACATCGAGAAGCCCAAATTAAGAAAAAGATTGAAAAGGAACGGGAGTCGAGGATTCGAAGTAAGAAAACTTCAAAGAGGGTTAATTCAGCGCTTGCAGAGCGCTTGCTCAACAACGAAGAACGCAAGGTATTTCAAAATGTAAAACATTCCACTAGTACAAATAGAAAACCAACGGACGGAGCGCGCTTGAAGATAATCGATTCAAAAATGTATTTGAGGATCCAGATTTCGCAATCGATGAGGACACTGTCGAGTATCAACAATTAAATCCAACTAGATCGGTAAGACCCGCCAAAAATGACTTACCATATTTATGCTGTAGAAACTGCGCGGTTTAACCAACGCCGAAGAAAGCGATGCCGAGCCCAAGTACAGCCAATCTTCTTCCTCGGAGTCTGAATCCGAGTCTGAATCCGATCACACCACAGATCCCCATCCACGGAAAAAATCAAAACCCAATAAGCGGAAGCCTGAGATGACTATTGTTAAAGAACATAAGCCAAATATGACTGTAGATCTTCCTTTTGCTACGCGACTCGCTCAGCTACCGCTAAAGGACACCAAGAGTATAGTTAAGAAGACTCTTGGCGGTGGAATGGAAATGACCTTTTCTGTTGAAAAGAAAAACCGGAAAGATGCCAAGGTTCAGGACGCTGATAAACAGATGGGTAAACCGAATCAAAGAACTATTGGGCGCAGGAGCGCTAGTGGGAATGCCATGAGAAAGGTTTAATTTACATTGTCTAGTAATTTTAGCATTACATTGCATCGCCTGATCTTGCGCGAGCCACGTAGAACGAAGTACAAATAAAACCAGGGGTTATTCATACTAGTCTAAGATACTTAGCTTGTCGCTGGAAGGATGTAGTTGTAGAGTAGTCTAGAGTTCTGACATGGTAATATATACAATCTTTACGCTAGCAATATTAAGTGCGTGTAACTGTTTATTTCAGATTCCCTTGTTATAAAAGCATCCCAGGAAGGTCGATTGTGGAAATAAGATTTGCGCCAACAAATGATTTTGCCTTATCTCCTTTTCATTCCTGCAGCCTTAGCAAGCAGCCCAGAAGTTGTTTGTTTTCAGCTTCGTCTTTCATTTCCAGACAAAATAAGTTATCCTGGATCGAATGTTTATGAATTGGAACAACAACAATATTGGTCTGTACAAAGCATTCTTCAACGACCAGCCTGTATCTTTCATCCCACCAATGCAGAAGAAACTTCGAAAGCCATCTCACTGTTTGTAAGTAGTGGTGTTCATTTCGCCGTGAAAAGTGGAGGACATAACGCAAATGCGGCTTTCGCCAGTACTGCTGGTGGCATTTTGATTGCTCTCAGTTCCATGAATAAGGTCAAATATGATGGTAAAAATGCAATCATTGGACCTGGAGGTCGGTGGGGTGATGTAGTTTCGGTATCGTATCTTTGCAATGATGTTGCTAAAAGGAATAGAAGCTTGAATGTTGTGATTAAGTAGCACAAAGAATCATCTCACAGCGTAGACAACAATGTCACTGTACTTTCCGGACGCATTGGTAATGTCGGGGTCGGAGGCTTTCTCCTCGGAGGCATGGTGATTTGATGCTGATCTGTGTTCATTGACAGGTGGGTTAAGTTTTCTAAGTCCCCAATACGGACTTGCTATGGATGATGTGTTGAACTACGAGGTGAATGTTGTTAAAATAACTTGCAAACTTATTGTTCAGGTAGTTCTTGCAAATGGCACTATTGTCAATGCCAATAAATATGAGAATCCAGAATTGTTCTTTGGTATGAAAGGTGGAGGGAATCAACTAGGTATCATAACAGAGTTTACTATGGTTACGCATCCCATAGGGCTGGTATGACTTTGCCATTGGCTTTCTAACCGTATAGGTATATGGCGGCTTTATAATATATAACGGTTCCAAGCATCCGGAAATTTTATCAGCGTTAAATTCTTTCGTATCAAACCAGGACTCGAATGCTGCAATCATCACGACCTTTAGCATACAAAAAGGCGAGGAGCTCCCAGAGTCAACTAGCTGTTTTTTCATGTATGATGGCACAGATCCAGGAAACGCATTTGATAGTTTTGTTGCCATCGAATCCGTTGTTAGCAATATGGCTATTATGAAATACTCGGACTTGGTAATTGTGCCATAATTGATTAATCCCTTGCTGAACTCCAAGTTAAATTTAAACAGCCAGATTACTAAACATGAAGGTGTCAACTGGGCTGTTCGAACGGCTGCTTATCGCCCATCAAAGAGCTTATTCCAGGAGACTTACAAGATGTGGATGGAAAATTCTCTATTAGTTAATTCTCTACCAAATGTCACGCTCTCTCTTTGTTATCAACTACTTCCAAAGTCAATATCTCGCGGAGAAGATTCTAGTGTGATGTCTCTGCCGAATGAAGACTTAGTTTGGTTGGAATTAGTGAATTCCTGGCTTCTGGAGAAAGATCGTGTCGTTGTTTTGGAAAACCTCAAAGCTACTGAAAATGATGTTGAAAGATACAAATCCGAACATAATGAAAACAAAGGATATCTCCCAATGTATGTCAATGATGCTTGGGCAGATCAAGAGATCCTTTCTAGACTCAGCGGATTTCAAAGATTGAAGAGGGCCAAGGAAATGTATGATCCCAATCGCATTTGGGATAGGACAGGGGGTTTCAAAGTTTAGTCGAAGAGTCATTTTTCTTTTGGCATCATGCATATGAGAAGAGGTATCCACTGCTAGAGACATTCAATAAATTGTCTCTTGTTGCTGTTATTTCAGTATACTTCGAAGCAATATCGCTGGTTGCGTGTAGCACTACGCAATTGCAGGAGGCAGCTTTGCCTCCCGTAACGATCCCAAGAAACGCTTCGCTACAGCAGACTGGAAGATGGGAACTCGTAGGATTTTTACACTAATTGCAGTGATGAACTAGTTTGAAACCAAAACTTCCCAGGTGGAGTGTAGAGACCATGGCTTTCTTTTATCACTTGCGTTTCTTTGTTTCCTTCGGTGAAGCTCCTTCAATTGGGCTTTTGAGGTTATTTCTGTTAATACTATCATAGAGGGCTCTGAATCCCACGAATATTAGCCAACTAATAAAAGTGGAAGCAACGATGAAGACTTTCCGTTGCATCATGGTCATATTTTCCAGGAAAGGATACGCCCACCAGCCGTTCTGTTTTTGACAGTATTGTATCCATCGAAAGTAACCTTGTCCAAGTGAAAAGTGAATATAAAATGCGGTTTTGGTGTTGATAGCCCATGGGGGCGAAAACAGAAGGAAGTCGATCGTCAAAAATATTAATGGGCTGAGGTGAAGTCCGAAATCGCGTGTGGGAGTCATTTTCTCAATGATTTCAGGAGGTAACACTTGGACATTAGCATGTGATGAGAATTGGTACATACTCATTTCCTTGTTAACAGCAATGATAGTCCAGTATAGAAGAGAGACGAGACAGGCTAACTGAAGATTTAAAAACCTGTAATTGACAATGCGAATACCGGCGTGCTTATTATACTGATGTAATTCTTGATTTTGAATAGTTGGAACGAGCCAGAAATATCTGCCAGCAACGCGGCAGTGAAACCCACAGCTGCAGCGACCAGACCAATGATCGTCAAAAATTGAAAATGGCCTCCAAATGAGTCGTTCAAGAACTGGATATCAGAATGAGAGGTATAATTTGGATGAACAGTAGGATAAAGGTAGCACGATGCGAAAGTGCTCAAGAATGACGTCAAACCTAAAGTATGCAGCAGAAGACTCCATGAACGAGATGGGGAATTGAATCTTTGCAAAGGATTTATGGGGTCTGCTAGCAGAGCAGGTGTGGTCATGTTGGAGATTTTGAGAGGATGGCGTGGATAAAGCTAAATTACGCCTTCGACAAACCGGTCAAAGATAGAGGAATGAAGGAGACTAAGGAATGTGTAGACATGATATATTCGACAAAATATTATCATTATTAACTTCCAAGTACCAAGAACTGAATTCTGTGTACTTGATCGCAGTTACAGTAAGATGGGGATCCGACTGTTCATCCGTTCAGCATTGCCGCTTTCTGTGAAATAACCGCAGATCTATATGTAGCCTCAAGGAGCATTATTATTGCTGTTCATTCCACTTATCCTAACTTGTAAATATTTGGTATTGAAAAATTGCAACCCCCTGAATCGTTTGTTTATAAAATGCACATGGTGTTGGGGAAGAATCAGTACACTTGAAAAACACAACTTCTTGAGATTGGCATTGATTTATCATTTTTCTTTGTCAAGAGGAGAGTAGTATTTGAAAAGAGAGTGATTAGTAAGTGTTGCAAAAGAAAAGATTAGAGATTGTATTTTCACTAAATAATATGATGGATTCGTGAATCAAAAATTAGTGCAAACTCAATCGATATATCTTGATGTTGACCAAAATGATTCGAGAAATGCTGGATGAGTTATGTGATTGGCATTACAGGCCTGACGATGACGCCTGTTGTCCTGCATCGAGCTTCCTTTGATTTCGCGCCTAGATTTGGTCGCAATGGTGGAGTATCGGCGGTTCTTGTTCAGACTTAGTTGGTGCACCACACGCGCACTTTAAATTGGAATTTGAAGAATTGCCAAATTTCAAGAAAGTTGGTGTGCACCAAACGCGCGCCTAAATTTCAAATTTGAAGAAAAGCCACATTTTATGAAATTGGCGCGCACCAAACGCACCGTAAGTCTTTCAAAGGGGCATTTCTATTAACATGAACATGGAATTTCAATATGTGTCGTTTGATCACTCAAAGCTTGTCGCTCCTGGATTGGATTCAAATATCAGATTCTGTGCTGAGATTAGGTCTTTAATGCAAGGTTCGGTACTAGGCCCGTCATATAATAAGCGGGGAATAATCAAGTCATAATGGAAAACCATATTGTATTTTCAGTTCCATTGGTAAAGCCGTGATTTGTTTTGTAATTACGTTATCATTGCTCGACATTGCTCAACAACTGGAAACCAACATAGCTCAATAATCCGAGCCATCCAGAATGACTCTTCGAATTAGGCACATTGAACCCAACAACAAAACAAAAGGAGAGCTAAAAGACGACCAAGAATTAAGAATGATCAGATGATTGAAGATTCCATTCATACAGAATAGTAAAGCCAAAAGATGGGGATGGTCATGCTTTGCAAGAATACGAGCCATTTTTTGAAAACCTTCTTGAGATCGGCCATTGACCAACAAATTAGTATTGTCTTTATTGTTTTTCGGTTTGTTAGTATTCTTTTGCTTTTGGGGTGTTTTGGGCTCCCCGGGATCATTACTCTTGGATATGGGAACAGAAGCGGGCTTAACCAACGAATTCTCTGGTCTCTTAACATTATCTTTTTGATCCAGGTGATTATGGACCGCATTGACCGCATTGACATTCGCTTCCGTGGATATTTTACCAGATGATATCAAAGTGCTTTGCAGTCTTGGCTTTAACGACACTGAAGAAGACAATTTGTGTGTTTGAACTCCACCTTTATCATTTTTGCTCGATTTGTGAGGAATTATTTCAGCCGTTGACATATACCCAGACGCGGAAGAGGTGTCAGATTGTTTCTGGTTATTCTTTGGAAGATTTGCAATCGACGAGGAGGAACCTTTTCCTGAACCCTTCACAGGACGTTTAACAGGGGGCCCTTTTTTACGATTATCGAAATTTTTATTCTGTGTCAGTTCGGACAGATCCTTAGTTGGACACAATACAAGTATATACTTTGCTCGGTGTGTGTAAGTGTTGGAGCTCGGGTACAATAAGATCAGGTTATATTTCCTTAATCTAAGCTTGTAGGCATGTGAGCTTAGACTAAGATATGTGAGCGCAGCCTTTATATACATTTCTATCTAATGTCCCTTATAT
>LXFE01000252.1:0-14313 GCA_001929475.1 Neolecta irregularis DAH-3 | reverse complement strand
ATATATATATATATTAGTGCTTTACTCTGCTTGAGTGCAAATAGCGTTCATGGGAGCCTAGGATAAACATGGTATGCAACCGATAATATGAATGTGTACAGGTTAGCTGATAAGAAACGAGATAAGTGACGGTGCGATAGGAGGCGATGGGGAAAATATTTTAGTTCTGCCGTCAACCGCCAACGTCTGCATGACCACTGTATTGGAAGAAAAATTAACCAAAATACGGAGTCATGGCTCGAGCAAATTGGAGAATCAGAAACAGGTGAGCATTCTCTGTAAAAGGTTGGTCTAATATTCAGTTAGCGATTGTGTTGCATGCCATCGAAGATGTCTTGAGAGAACAAAACACAGAATGCTCACCAACCGCTTATTTCGGGGCTTTAGTATGATTATCATGAGATTAATTTATATTCATATTCTAGTTGTCGCTACTGCATGATTCATGTTCACAAAATCGGATTGCAAAT
Organism: Neolecta irregularis DAH-3; assembly: GCA_001929475.1. Classification (NCBI taxonomy): domain Eukaryota; kingdom Fungi; phylum Ascomycota; class Neolectomycetes; order Neolectales; family Neolectaceae; genus Neolecta; species Neolecta irregularis. The sequence continues at coordinate 13,843 of LXFE01000252.1, read as the reverse complement.
CAGGACCTTGCCAGCGCTATATTGTATTTACTTGATTTGATAGCTCCATCGACACCTTCCTCAGTTTGTCGGGTCAATTTTGAAAGAATACTTCAAATCCTCGTACCCGCTCTCGCAGACTCGGAGGCTCATGCACCATTCCTAAGATCAAGTATTGGTGTCCTGGAAATACTTTTGAAAAACCAAGATGGCCCTTCTTGGACGTGTGGGCTGGCATTACAAGCCATGAGAGCCTTGCTTGGTATTTGCCTCGATCCACGACCCAAGGTTAGAAAGAGAGCTCAAGAGGCAGTTGGCAGAATTCTAAGTTGTCCTCCACCTCCATCGTTAGATCATCCGGCGTTCTCCGTTGTATCTGAAATCGCATTGAATTCTGTTCAAGAACTCATTTCGACCTCCGGTAAAAGTAAACTTCAAGATGCTCGTGGAATCCACTCTTTACAGCTTGTTATCACCATTACGTCGAATGCTGGCTGGCCTAAAAAAAGAATTGAGAGGCTCTGCGATATTTTGTTCAGAATTGCAAAAGGTTGCGGGGATGGATACCTTACACTTGCTGCATTCGAGGTTTTTTCGGTGCTTTTCGAACGTGTTGTGAAGGACCTGGATGGGGAGAAGTTGGTTGGTATTCTTGATGTTTGAACACTCGTTGAATTAGTGCTGATTCACCAGAGTGTGATTTCTCTGCAACCGTCGAAGAACGACTATCAACTACTGTCGCCATGGATGAATATCATTGGTCGTGGGTTGTCCTGTCTTGCAACGATAGACGAAAATATTGCCGTTGAGACGCTACCAGATTTATTCAGTCTCTTGTGTCCCTTTTTTCAATCCGATAACGTGAATATCCGTAGTTCAACTGGGAAAACTTTGGTAACTTTGATCGACGAATGTGTTCCTGTCCAATCATCAGCCCAAGAAATTTCGAAAATTATGGATAAAATCACTGGATGTCTTGGAGGTAGTTATCCTTTGGCTTTACGCGAGATCTTGGTACTTTGTGTCGCTATATTAAATAGACTCGGAAGGAGTGCAAATCCAGGTTTCCTTACAGCTGTGAAGACGATTGGAAATTTACGGATGTCCGAACAGTTTGATTATAAGGGCGAAGCGGATTCAATCATTGGTGCAGCAATTCGTGGAATGGGACCCGAAGTTGTGTTGACGGTATTACCTCTAAATATAGAGGGTGAAATGTGCCATCGCACTACCGAACAAATTTCTGATTTTGTGATAGTCTCGGAGAGCCAGGTCGCGCTTGGATGCTGCCTCTCTTGCGTGATAATGTTTCAAATACGAACCTAAATCACTTCATCGAGGAAATGGTCCCACTTAGTGAGCGACTCTTTGTCAAGTTGACAAACGAAAGTTTGAACAATAAAACCAATCAAACGAAGCTGTGGGAAATCTTGATAGATCAGATCTGGAGTTTACTTCCTGGATATTGTGATTTACCAAGGGACTTGTCATCAGTAAGTCTCGATAAGGTTCACGATGCTAATTGTAGGCATTTACAAAACCCGTAGCAGAACTCTTTGCTAATGTTCTTGCTACACAAGAAAATCTTCGTGCAGTCGTTTGCAAGAGTCTTCAACTTCTGGTCGAGAAGAACAAGGCAATTCTGGATAGTGAACGTACAGTCTCTGAACTGAAAGATTATTTCGGGGTTAGCAAGATAAATGCCAAAGAGAACATTACCTTGCTCTCAACTTACTCGTCCCAGCTATTGGCAGTACTCTTCAATGTCTTCAAGCAGACACCAACGGCCAAACGAGGCTTCATTCTTACTTGTATTGGTTCCCTTTTGAGCATTACATCGGAGGAAGTATCCACTTTGGTTTTTCTGGAAAATTCTGATGCAAATAGGAAATTGCTACCACATTTTCCAAAGTCGCTGAAATGCTTTCAGTTTCTTTGGCGGCACATCAACCTATTCCAAAACTTGCTCCATCTCAGATTCCGCCTTCAACCTATACAATGATGGATATTGTTATTGCAATGACACCAGTTTTACCTTTGAAGGCCTTCCAGACGCTTTGGGACGTTGTTTTTCCAGGGATTCGTCGTACCGATGATACCATATTGCAAAAGAAATCTTATAAAATTTTGTGTAAAATATTTGAGTCGAAATTTGGGCAAACCTATATTTCTGAAAAGATCGACGAAGTACAACTCATTCTGGAAAAAAACTTCGGGGATGAAGCGGTCGCAGTCCCAAAGGTATTTATCACTATATCCTTGAAGTTTAATCCAACAGGATCGCCTCATGTTAATTTCCCATATCATTTCAATACTCCCTGCCAAAAGCCTTCATTTGATTCCATCGGTGCTGTCTGAAGCAATTTTGGGGACCAAAGAATTGAATGAAAAAGCCAGACACATAGCATACGATTTATTGGTTCAAATGGGCAACAGAATGAAGGAAGGTGGGATCGTTGCAAATTCGAAGATGGATGTTGATGCGCCAGACGCAAGTGCCACTATCGAAGAATTCTTCATCATGGTTGCTGCTGGTCTTGCTGGCAAAACTCCCCACATGACCAGTGCGACAATTACCGCCTTATCTAGACTACTATTCGAATTTAACGGTATGATCTTACCTCGCTTACCTGATATTCAAGATAATATCGGGAGGGAATTCATCGATGAGCTCTTGGAAACGATGGATGTCTTTATCACATCAAAGAATCGAGAAATTGCTCGTTCGGCACTTGGGTTTTACAAAGTTGCGATTATCTCACTTTCCGGCGAAATACTAGAACCAAAACTTGAAACCCTTTTGAAAAACTTGATGACTTGGTCACACGAACATAAAGGCCATTTCAAGGCCAAAGTAAAACATTTGCTGGAGCGAATGATCCGGAAATTTGGTTTACATGTTATTGAATCACGAGTACCGGAGGAGGATCGAAAATTGTTGGTTAATGTGAGGAAGACAAGGGATCGTAGAAAGAAAAGGAAAAACATCCACGTTGACGAGGCTGGTGATAGAACGTATGGTCAAAAGGTCTGAAGTCTTATTATAATTGCTCATCTCACAGACACCAAAATATGTTAGCGGCTATGAAGAAGCTTTAGAAGAGAGCAGCCTTTCAGAATCTGACGCTTCTGAGCAAGGCCTTGTTCATCGAAAGAAAGTGAACGAGAAAACCACAATGAAAACCAAGCGACATTCGGAAGCGTATATACAGGAGGGAATCGAAGAACCACTCAACCTACTCGACTCATCCGCTTTTATGAAGATTTCATCGACAAAACCATCTGTTGTTAATAGAAGCAAGAAGCTATCATCATCTTTGCGCAAGTCATCATATAAATCAGGACCAGACGGCCGGCTCATTATCGATGATTTTCTCGAAGGAGATAGGCAAGATCAACTGAACCCTTATGTTGAACCAATGGAGAATACAGGTGAATATCGAAAAGGTCGAAAAAGGCGTGTACGATTCAGTAATAAACGTGCGAGAGACGACGATGATGTCGAGATGGAAGAGGTCTCCTCTGCGAGAATCTCAAATTCACAGTTGAAGAAGGTAAAAAGGGCATCGATAGGTAATCAAAAAGATATGATGGACATGGATCGAAAGATTCGGCCCAATAAACCTTTCAAAAGGAAGGATTAGATCACGAGTAGCGGTTCCTTCAATATTTCATTTAGATGTAACCGAACCATAAGTATATCAAGTCATAGTGGTTCAGAACCATAAAATGAGACCATTTCCGCAAGTGTCACGTTCTATCTCGCTGAAGCAGGGGCAGAATTTCCAATGAAAAATGTGATTTTATCGTGTAGATAATCAGAATTCTTCTGAAAATGATAGAAAATGTCAAGGTTAGTGACCAGCACTAAGTCTGGTTGGGGGCCCAGGCAGTGTGGAAGCTTTAGTCCAACCGCCCAGTGATTTAGAACAAGTAGAGTAAAGAAGAAAAAAATCAATACAATATTCCTAGAAACAAGAACTCACATGAAATACTCACCGAAGAACAAGCAAACAGCGATTTTCGTAAGCACAGCTCCTCACGTCGCTCATGAAGAATGTAAAGCCACATTGCTATTTATTCCGTTGCCATTTGCCTTCTCAGCAGTAGGATGTACAGTCCCTAACTGTTCGATCCTAGCGCGATCACCATCAAGAACAGCAGTGTGGTAATTTCGTAGCAAAGAGTCAACATCATCCTAGAAGCATCAGCAATACGAGTAGAGAAAATGATGCCATTGTCAACTCTCGAATATCAGCAAGCCCTTTGATTTTTTTGGTGATATCTTTGCATTGCATATCGTCCAGAGAGAGTTTGAGTTGATCTGCTCGGCTCTTGATTGAATTCCAGCCAGTCAATCGACTGCCAACGTGTACTGTAGTTCAGCGCTGATATATTTCGATGAAATACCATATCGAGACATTCCAAAGTCCTCAGGCTTGAGAATCTCGTAGGTACTTGGATTGGCAAGAATTGCTTTCGCATGGATACCAGCTTTATGTGTGAATGCGCAATAACCGGTTATATAATTGTTGAACGGAATTTGGACGTTTACAGCTTCAGCGACGATGTTTTCAATGTCTCGAAGCTATGTTTGGAAGTCAAAAGATACGGAGGAAGAGGAATACCTTCAATAAATCGTACTTGTTCATAACATACTCTCTATCCGCGACCATCATTCGAGCGATGAGTCCACCGAGAGGCGTAATTCCATTTCTCTCACCAATTCCAAGGACGCTAGTATCAATCAGACTAGCACCAGCCTCCAGTGCAGCATAAGCATTCGCAATAGCACAACCTGTATCGTTGTGAAAATGGCATTCTATTCGGCGTCAGTAGGCAAAGAAACAAATTTTTTTAATATACCAATTTCGGTACTCGAAGAGATGATTCCCTTCAAAGTTCTAACTAAATCATAGACTTGCCTGGGATTTGCACAACCAACAGTATCTGCAATTCCGACGCGGTCGACCCCAATTTGGTCCACGCTTCTATATATTGATAACAGATCAACGAGATCGCTTCGAAAGGAATCTTCGCTGCTGAATCGAACTTCAATTCCTTTGGATTTGACAAATTTGATTACTTCAATTGCAGTTTTAGTGATGTAAGTCATGTCTTTTCCGTGAGAGTATTCTCGAAGGAAAGAGGATGTGCCAATGACAATGTCAACTCCATCAACACCAGTTTCTACAGCAAGACGAGCATCGTCCATGTGGCACTAGACGTTAAAAGATATGCGATTGGAAAGTGGTGACTTGCTCTGATATGAGTCAGAATTTTGGCCCTAAGGCCGAGTTGGCAGATGGCAATGCAATCTTGACGAGATTGTTCTGAAGCCGCAGGACTGGTGAGCTTTGAAGCTAGTAAGGACTTTGCTCATCTTTGGGCCTGATACCTCAATATAGTCGACTCCAAACTCGTCGAGTGATTTTGCAATTTCGATCTTCTTTGCCGTATCGAAAAATGCGTTCGCAAACTGTTCTCCTTCTCTCTGCACATATTAAAACCAAATATGCCAATGAAAGTGTACGAGGGTCGATTCAATGATCTTGAAATTCCCAACATTACTCAAAAAGTCTTCAGGCCGTTGACCATAGGGATTGTTACGCATATTCCTTTGGGTTCCTGGAGGAACCGAATTAGCGAGAAGCGATGCAAGACAAGTACCCGAAGAGGCTTTGACATACGCGTCATTTCTGCGAGAAGCCATTAGGAGTATAGAGGTGGTTGAGAGACGGGAAATTGAAGAAATATCCGATGACTGGGCTATCTTTATCTTTGCACTTGATGGAATGACTAGAAAACCGGCGCAGTCGCACTTGCAGCAAAAGTATTCCGAGTGGGCAGTTGCCTTTATTATATATTGTATATCCTTCTTTTCATTTGTTCTTCCTTAGTCTTCTCTGCTGATAATCATTTGTATCCGGGAGGATTGTTTGGCCGTTCCCAGGTTGTGTCTGTCTGACTCACCTGATGGCAGTCGATAAGAATTTTAGTTCCGCCCAAAACAAGAAAACATCAAAAGTCCATTGGGCCATTCTTATTACAGAGAAAATACAAGCATTGTACACGCATGAACAGTTGCATCAACATATCTACACCGAACAGCAGAAATCAAAAGAAGAAAACAAGTCCCAGAGTTGAAACATCGTCTACGTCACCGGTATTTTAGTACAGCGCACTATCAGTGATCAGCAAAAGCGAAAGAAAGCGCCATACTTTCCGTCTCGACCTGCTCATTGCGATTCGATCATTCTTCCAGAGCAGATCGACTATTTGCCCGCCTGATTCTTCTTCTTCGCCATCATACCGGGCCTCAATTTGTCCGCTCTCGATATGCCAGATAGCAAGGAGACCATCCTTGCCGCCGCTCGCCAGCTTTCGGCCGTCTGAACTGAATGATATAGTATAAACAGCCAGATCATGTGCTTGCAACGTCTGCAGACATGACCCGTCTAATGCATTCCATATCCGCACGGTCGAGTCTAATGAACATGTTGCTAAAAGTCGTGAAGGCGGCATTTCGCTTGAATTTTGAGTAAGAGGTTGCCAGCGTAAACTGATCACTCCACCAGTATGACCGAAAAGTGTATGCAAAGGATGTCGCTGGTCTGGTTTCCATATCTCGAATATTAGTATAATCTTTTAAGCGACACACCCGAGCAGTCGAATCATCCGAGCAACTTGCAATTAAACCTGTCTCTGGATCGCATTTAAGACAATTCACCTCTTTCTTCGGATGACCTTCCATCTTGCTAATGACACCTTCGCTTCCAACTCTAAGTATTTCAATGCTGCCACCCTTCCCAGCTGCCGCAAAAATCTGGTTATCAATCCAATCTATATCCACCACGGGGTCTTCTCGTTTCTCGAATCGAGACTTAGCATCTCCTGATGATATATCCCATGCTATCACATGTCCATCACAACTCGTCGATAAAAGGGTGTTGCCTTTGATGTTCCAACGGATGACCATGATGGGACCCCTATGGAGGATGAGATTACTCCTTAAGGCTCCTTCCTTCGTCCATATACAGACACGTCCTTCGTACGTTCCAGTAGCGAGATAAATTCCTGACGGCTATATATGAGTGAACAAACATGAAACGGAGGAGACATACACTCCACTCTAACGCTGTAACGTCGGAATTTTTGCTCTGTGCTAATATTGACCCGTGCTTGATGATAATAGGTGACGATCCCACCTCTTCATTTTCCACATCCCAAATATTCACGATACCATCAGCAGACCTGAACTGTTAGGTCGGTCTTTCCCGTAATGAAAAAACATACGCAGTAGCCAATATTGAGTCACTTCCAGGCCTCCAAGAACTCAAGATTGCCGTTGGCGTCTGGTTCTCCAGGGTCACTAAATCACATTCTGAAAATTCTTTAATACCGCTGGAGCCGTTTGTGAGACCGTTTGTACGAGGCGAAAAATCTGGAGTGAGGCCATCCTTTCTTCGCCGCTTTTCCGAAGTTTCATCATTCGATGGTGTGGATGAATGTCTATTTCCATTCTGAAGACTTGAGGAGTCATCCCGCTTGTGTTTTTTCGATTTTGGTATGACCATGAAATCATCGGTCTGGGGAGTAGTGCTTGAACAAGTGTGTTTTCCCAGTAGCGACATAGGTACTTTACAGTTTTGTCTAGCATCATCCTATGAATTTAGTATCATCTGAGATAGAGAATATGAGACGAACTTCAAGGTGAGCTTCCATTTCCATGAATTCTAATCCCTTCATTAAAATTTGTAGTAATGCTCCATCCGCAACTCGATCTTTCCACAAATTATGTCGTTCATCGATTTTGAGCTCCTGCCCGAGGACATAGCCACTGTGGCAGAAACCTACCGCTTTAGAAACCAGGCGACCAAGGAGAGGAAGTACTATTCTCGCAAAGATATCTCCATATCAGGTAATTTAGTTCGTGTGTATTCAGCTGCTGCATCTAGGCGTAAAGCTCCTGGTGCTAGCTGCAAAAAGGTTTAGGAATTCTGGTAAAAGCGCCGATGAGGATGATATGAGAGAGAGCAGTAAGGTGGATGGTTTGGGTTAGAGGTCGGCGTTTTTTGTTGCTCAGTCTGAGTTTCGAAGCTGAACCAAGAAATGGAGCTTAACCTCCAAATTTCATATCGCCAATATACCCCACGCAGAAAGACAATATCATGGCATCTCGTTTTTTCATAACCATTCCGCCGGTAACCAGGACCACTGTTGGAGTGTCTATGGTATCTACATTAATAGTCACCGTTTTGCGATTGAGGGCATACTTGAACGGTGACTCCGGAAGTTCATCTGGAGTTCCCTATTCGGTCCCATATATGACGATCATTCCCAACCGATCAATTGTCTATCCATGGACATTACTAATATCATCTTATGTGGAGACTAACATCTTTGCGGTAAATGCTTGAAATTTATATAGAGGCTTACGATTACAGTTGTTGATATCATTCGGAACGTTTCTCTATGCTGGTCGATACTTTGAAAGAGCTTGGAACTCCAAGGAGTATCTCAAATTTCTTCTCATTGTTACAGTCATCCCAAATCTATGCTCGATGCTATTTTCATTGGTGGCATACGGACTTACAGCAAAATTGTCATATTTGTAGGCCGTGCGGTAGAGCTTGCTAACGAATTTCAGACTTATGCCTATCTGCGGATCAATTGGTATCCAGGCAGGGATCCTTGTAGCCTTCAAACAAATCGTACCGGAACATACAGTGAACATATTCCGATCTGCATTTCGAATGAGAGTTAAAGTATGCACAAGTCCCTTTCTCAACAACATTGACACATAGCACTTTCCAGTTCTATTTGTCTTGGTCATGTCTCTCGCTTCCTTCGCTTCCTCCAGCATTTCTGCACAGCTAACATGTTTTGGATTTATCTCGGCTTGGACATATCTTCGATTTTATAAACGCTCAATGCCAGATCTCGGAGTCCCATCGGCTGTACAGTTAAAAGGGGACGGTTCACCAGCATTTTCGTTTGCGAGTTTCTTTCCAGACGCACTGCAACCTTCAATTTCAGTTATAAGCGATTTTGTATATCATATACTCGCCTTGGCAAGACTATGTACGCCTTTCGAAAGGCGAGACTTAGAAAATGGCAATCCGAGACCTGATTCTCGAGGTGCTGCACAACCTGGAGCTGCACGGGCAGAAGCTGAACGGAGAAGGTTAGTGTCCTCTTTTAAATGCGTTAACCGAACAGAGCCCTTGCACTGAAAACATTAGATAAAAAGATGGACAAACACCAAGGTCCCAGCAGACAAAGTTCATCAGAAACTCCAATGCTGACTACTGATGGTGAGGAAACAACTGTTATCGCACCGCCCCTAGATTCTCCCGTTGCTACACCAAGAAATGAGAAAATAGATCCGACTTCGTATGCCTTTAATAAAGAAGGAAGTCGATAGGATGAAATTTCATATGAAATAAACCATATCTCAAGAAAATGAAGGACAAATCTCTGTAACTACTGAATGGTGCTGAGTTCCATAAGTACCAACGCCTAAATTTTGTATCGGCATCGTCCCGTTAGGTCTCTTGGGTATCTGGTATCCGCCATCTCGATATATAGTATTTATTAAATTCCTTTTCACATGATCTTTCAATCGACTTGCACCCATCAATGTTGACGATAAAGTCTCCATCACTATAACCTTCAAGTTCCGCATTGGCGGCCTGAGGAAATGAACTCATTGTTCGCGTCGGTACGATAGCTAATCTCTTCAAGAAAACTTGGTGCCATTGAAAAAGATGTTCCTGGGAAGTTGGCAAGCTCAGAAAAGGAAGGAAATACCAGCGCACTCTGTTCCGCCCGTTCCCAGTTATATTGTCGGTACAACACATTGTTCCACGTATCTAGCAAAGCTTTTGCATATTCCCCTTGCCGTAACAAAAGTTCCCCGGGGTAAATACCCTGTTCGTTTGATGAAATGATCAAATAGATTTGAGAACTTTCATCTTTCAGGGTCCGAATAAGTCCGTTTGGCGGGACAATTGAGACATCTTTGAGTTTGATCTGGTTGACTGGATGAATTAGCATCTCCTCGAGGGATTTCAATGGGTTCATGATGATTGCTGTCTGTCCGGGTTAGTATTCGAAGATGAAAGAGGAACTTACCGGGTCCAGGTAAAAGAACCATTCAGCATGTGGGTGTTCTGCCATTGTGTTTCGAATAATTGGGACTTTTGACCACGACTGTAAACATTAATCTGCATATATAGGTGCAAAAGACTTTCGCTACTGGGTCCGTTCCCGAAAGCTCTTTTGAAACAAGCTTGTATCCTACGCTAATCAGCCCTTGACTTCCAAGCTCATATACCGTGTAAATCGGCGTACTCTTGTCGATTTTGCTCCATTTGGGCCTTCATTATGGAACTAAAATCTCCATCCCATGTGGAAATAATGACTATGGAGGGCTCATGGTTGCTAGTTCCGTTTCCCTTTAGACGGAGCAATATCAGTAGCAAAAGAATCACCAACGCAATTGATAGCCTTCTAACTGTGACTAGTCGGGAAAAGACTGATCTTGGTTGACGTTTTGCGTGGTTTGTTAAGGAAGGCAAGGATGAGTGCATGGCTTGGGAATTAAAGTCAAAGATGATTGATGTTCGAAAGATCGTCGCAAACCTGATCAAAATGCAACGTAGACTATTGTAGTATACAGTCCTGTCCAGTAAAAATCAGAATCATTTTATTTCTCAAAACGATTAATCATGCCGCAACAAACTCAAACAACCTAGATCATTAAGTCAATCTATGCAAGTAAATGGAAATTCTATAGAGGTAAAGAAAAACGGTCCCGCCGGTATTAAATTCTTGTCAGTTTACGCTTCAATAAGTCGTTCGATCTCTTCTTCCATGTCTTTAATAGTTTGTTTCCATCCCAATTCCTCGTTTTCCATATCGCAACCAGGTTCCGTTTTAGCCTGGATAATCACAATATCAGCGTCAAGGCGCTGCGGGCTCGAAGGAGGCGTCGAAATCTGCGACTCTCGATTATGGAGATATTCCATGGCTAGCGATCCTATCAAATGACCCAGAAGTTTCTCCCGTATCTCGTTTCGTATTTTCCCCATCTTTTCGAGCCTCCTTTCCCATTCGTCTGCTCTAGAATCAAGGGTAGCAAGCCCAATTTCTTGTTGAAGTAAACTATCTCCATCGAGTTGCGATTGCATGGGGCTTCGAAGATAATGGAGCAAACGGACTTGAAGCAAGGCAGAACGATTTTGTCGAAACGATGCATAGGCATTACGAAGAACTTCTTCTTTCTTTTCAATATTGGCAAGAGCCTATAACTTAATCCTCGCCCCAAGAGAAAGATACCTCACATAATTTTTCCACCTCTCCGGGATCAAGGACTGCGAAGTTTTTGGCTTCTTCTCGAGCATGATGAACAAGACTTGAGACAGTAGCAGAAGAATAATTCTGTACAGCATTTGACGCAAGTACACCAATTGGTAGTAATGGGAATAATTTCTCAGGTTCTTGTTCAGATAATAAATGATCTAAGAACACAGTGGAATTGTGAATATCGACCATGATCTCAGGAATGAATGACTTCATGTGATCTTCTTGACGTGTTGGAGAACAGGAGGGGGCTAAGATATCGGATATTTCGCTTCGTGAGTAGTTGCTCATATGAGAAGCTGACCGAGGGCCGGCGTCAGACTCTTCGTGATGTTGACCATCGCAGCAAGACCCACACTGGTTAGTATTTACAGGTCCATGAGCTCCATCTGCATGCTGTTGATCTCCAGTCCCGGAATTCTCTGGACGTTCTGCTTTCGGTATCTTCTCCCGACTCCGTTTCGCAAGAAGAGAAGTAGATTTGTCAAAGATTCGCTCAAGCTTTGTTTCTTTGCGTTTGGCTGGTACCGTCACATTGATTTGAAAGCTCTCTGGCTGAACCACACGGGATGTTCTGCGATCCTGGTACCGACGATTTCCCTGCCGGGGAAGAGCAGCCTGATTATTTGGCAGATGAGATTCTGTTAGATTCACATCATTGCTCTCGAGTTGCGCCGTACATTGCTTTCCACAAACTGGAGAACGTGTTGGCACTTTATCTGGAATACTTGCAGTTTTCGGATCGTCTTCCTGAAATAAAGGCTGAACGGGTGATAAGAATTTTCGATCTTGCATCGGTGTACTTGTACGTTTGCGGAGCGAAGAATCAGAACGCTCACGAACTAGTTTTTGACCGTTGTCTGTATTGCTCGAAGATATGTCATTCTCAACCGCAGACTGGAGTTTCAGCGAGCTTGAGCGGGCCGCCGTAAAGACTGGATGACGATGAGTCAAAAAATGTCGTCGAGCGGGAAGTTTCCTCCGCCGTGCTGCGTTGTCTCGAAAGGTCAAAACAAACCGAAGAGGAAGTTTACGTTCAAGGGTGTTGTCATTAATGGTGTCAATATCAGATCCAACTTTGCACAGTTTCGCTTGTTTTGCCCGTTCTTTCGCCGCAGCCAGTCCACGAAGTACATCGCCCCCATTAGGACTTCTCGTTGCTGGGAGTGAGGCAGTCGACCCATGGGATGGAATGCTAGAACTTCGTTGCCGAAAAGGGGCGGGCGCTCGTAGGGTATCGTCTGATATATCGATGGCCAAACCTTTACCTCTGAGAACTTGATCATGCTGAGGCAATGTCAGGGCCCGAGGGCGACCTCTGGTTAGATGAGTGTTCAGAGTTGGATGTTCTGAAGCTTGCTCTTCTATCACGGACTTGAATGGATTTTGGAATAACTGTCGAATTAGACGTGCTCATAAAGCAGATTTTACTTTCGCCATCCTGTTGGTTGGCCTTACATCCGTGCTCTCACTTTCGAAAGAAAGTTCTGTAGTTGGTGAATCCGGCCACACAAAACTGACAGCATCGAAATCGTCTTGACGTTGCTTTTGTTCGACTCTGAGGGCGGTTGGCGTTCTGTCGTCTTCTTCGAGAGGCTCTGGAGGTTCGTATAATGGTGAGAGAGGAAGGATGTATTTCGTTGAAGCATATTGCAAAGGAATACGGATTTCCATATCGATATGGACACGTAAGAAATAATTGGTAGAAATGAATGAACTTCAAGCAGCAGCGTTCTATGATAAATTGAGGCTTGTTGACGCAACGACCAGCGAAGTATTAATGCGAGTGCTGTTATATGTAATAGTGATGATGCGGCCAGAAGCTAGGTATACGGGATGTGATATTTATACTGGGCCCTTGTAAAAGGATATGCGCCGTTGACACTGTCTCCTTTTACTTGGATGGGCATCTCGAAGCCATCAGCCCGGTAGTGTTCGTTTCACCTGCTTCTGCATCATCGTGGATCGGCGTTCCACCTTTTTTACACGCGGTCGAGCGGGAAACCAGTTGTGTAAGCATCTATTTCACTGACATGCTTAACAGAATACGACTTTCAAGATTGATATTTTTCGCATATCCTAAGTTACGGTGAGAATTTAGAGATGTTTAAGACTAGAGAGGATCTAGCATGTAAAGATAATAGTTTCTATCCGACCTAGTCGAAATTTCCTAAGGGCAGTAGATTACAAACATTTAGATTTAGAGATTCATCATAAGTGTGAAGTGACTCGGTGTCCCCATGGGCCCTACTCTAAAGTTAGCAATACTCATTCTCTTGGGAAAATTTCCCTAGTGATTATTCAATGTATCTAAAGAGAGTGCGCGAGGAACTAGCTCCTTCCTGCCACAGGCAACAGGACAGAGAGAATAAAGATATTAGGTGGTGGCGTTTAGGGCAGAGATGGCAGAGAAGCAGGAATATGTTTAAATAGCAAGTTTAAATTACTATATTATGTATATAATTCTCTATATTTATTTAAATATTGGCAAGGAACT